>MU186976.1:40780-81273 GCA_016904865.1 Pissodes strobi
CTTTCAGTTAGTTTCACTTATTCTCAACTTATTTTAGTCATTTAAAGCGGTTCCGATACGTTATAATCAATTTTAATAGATTTGGTTATTTTGAGTTAGTCGTCGATTCATATTTTGGTTAGTTTCATTTAGTCTCAACTTATTTTAATCATTTGAACCGGTTCCAATACGTTATAATCAATTTTAATAGATTTGGTTAGTTTAGGTTAGTAGTACAATCAACGTTCGGTTAGTTTCACTTATTCTTAACTTATTTGAGTCATTTGAAGCGATTCCGATACGTTACGTTCTCGGGCGCATTTTAATAGATTTGGTTATTTTGGGCTTGTCGTCGATTCAACTTTCTGTTAGTTTTATTTAGTCTCATCTTATTTTAACCATTTGAACCGGTTCCGATACGTTATAATCAATTTTAATAGATTTGGTTAGTTTGGGTTAGTCGTCGATTCAACTTTCGGTTAGTTTCATTTAGTATAAACTTATTTTAATCATTTGAACCGATTCCGATATGTTATAATCAACTTTAATATATTTGGTTAGTTTGGGTTAGTCGTCCAATCAACTTTGGGTTAGTTTCACTTATTCTCAACTTATTTTAGTAATTTAAAGCGGTTCCGATACGATAATCAATTTTAATAGATTTAGTTAGTTTGGGTTAGTCGTCGAATCAACTTTGGGTTAGTTTCACTTAGTCCCAACTTATTTTACTTATTTGAGCCGGTTACGATACGCTATAAGCAATTTTAATAGATTTGGTTAGTCCGGGTTAGTCGTCCAATCAACGATACGAAAATTTCGGAACGCGAGACGAAAACATAAATCATGTGATGCGACCTTTAAAAATCACTCTCATGAAAGCAAAGAAGTATTCACTTCAAAAAGATTAGAACGCGACAAATCAGTAAACTCTGAGTTAAACCGTTAAATCCTAAAACATAACTATCTACTATTCATAATACATTTCTAATAAGGTAACTAATAAACATGTAGCTAATTACATGTTTTATCGGTGTATAGCATTTCTTTTCCCTTCATTACATTTCTCTCAATGCGTCATCATGTCACACATGACAAATTTAACTTGTCTGTCACACATGACAAATTTAACTTGGCTCTCCAACTTCAAAGGTGCCGACGGCTATTGTCGCTTCTCTGCGGTTGTTATTCTCGGGTTGAACTCTACTATACGCCTTTTTAAAATGAATGCGAATATTAATGATAGACTTTCTTAAACATGCACTTGTATGCCCACTACATAGGTTTTTAAAGTTATTTTTTTTTTTAGGTTAAACTGCGAACTTGTGCATAAACCTGAGGATCGAGTTATTCTACATACAAGTCCTATTACACAACATGCTATGGTCCATAAAGGAGACACATGTCAGTCAGATAAATATTCTCTAAAACGCCACTTCAAGAAACACCGGATTGGGCATCAAGGCAAAGACAGAGAAGGTCGCCATGAACGTCCAGAGTGTCTCTATAAAACAATAAAGAAAAGTTATTTATCTGCACATACCATATTTCATAAGGCTGATCGAATCCAGTGGTTTCACTGTGCTGATTGTTCATTTAAAACAACGCATAAAACCTCTCTAACACGTCATTTAAATACACATAATACTGATGAACATAGTTTGGACTGGTTGCGGTGTTCGGATTGTTCATATAAAACCCTTCGAAAGGAATATTTAAAGAGACACCAAATTAAGCATCAAGGCAAAGACGCAAAAGTTTGGCATAAATGTCCAGAGTGTCCCTATACAACAATAAAGAAAAGTAATTTATTAGCGCATACCATAATTCATAAGCCTGCTAATCAAATACAGTGGTTTCGCTGTTTAAAATGCCCGTTTAAAACAATACATAGAATATCTCTAATACGCCATTTAAATACACATAGACCTGATCAAGGTAGTTTCGTTGTTCAAGGTAGTTTAGTTTGGTTGCGGTGTTCGGATTGTTCATATAGAACCTTTCGAGAGGATTATTTAAAGAAGCACCAGATTAAGCATCAAGACGAAGGCTCAAAAGGTTGGCATAAATGTTCAAAATGTTCCTATATAACAAACGACAAAAGAACTTTGACAGCGCACGCCTTAAGTCATTTGCCCTCTGATCGAATCCAGTGGATACACTGTGCTGATTGTTCATTTAAAACAAAGCATAAGAAAAATCTACGCAGCCATTTGATTAAGCATCAAGACGAAGACTCAAAAGGTTGGCATAAATGTTCAGAATGTCCCTATAAAACAATCTACAAAAGTACTTTGGCAGCGCACGCCGTAATTCATTTGCCCGCTGATCGAATCCAGTGGTTTCACTGTCTTGATTGTTCATTTAAAACAAAGCAAAAGAAAAGTCTAAGCAGGCATTTAAATACACATAAAACTGTCGATGAAAATAGTTTGGACTGGTTGCGATGTTTGGATTGTTCATATAGAACCCTTCGAAAGGATTCTTTCAAGCAACATCAGATTAGGCATCAAGGCAAAGACGCAGAAGGTTGGCATAAATGTCGGGACTGTCCCTATAAAACATTAAAGAAAAGTAATTTATCAAGGCATGCCATAATTCATAAGCCTGCTGATCAAATCGAGTGATTTCGCTGTTTAGATTGTTCGTATAAAACAAAGCGGAAACGATATCTAACAATCCACTTTAACACACAGTAAAATAATTATAACTCCTCTATCCTTAGAACTCTTCAGTAATCATCGTTCAAGCAGTAGCCTACAATACGAACTTTTCTTTTTTACCTCTGTATAAACAATGAAATATAATACAATTTATTTTGTGAATAAAAGTGTTTTTTTAAGATTTGAAGACAATATATCTTACAAAGTTGGCCCAGTCGGTAGGATTTTGAACACATCCCCTGGGTGTGTCCTTTATCCAGAAGAAAAAAAACAAAGACCTATAAAATATGTCTAAAAAAACTACCCCAGCTCTACAATGATATGGCTATAGGAAGTATCATCAATACATTGTAAATGTGCATTTTACATTTTATTGTTAGAAGAGCGTATATTTTCCGTTCTCCTATTTCCCTTGCATTTATAGTTAAAAATTTTGTGGTTCATTTAAACAAAGATAAGATATTTATAATTTTGTCACATCAATGATAGATGAGCTGCAGGTCAAATATTTAGAATAATGATTTGGGGTACCTACTAGTAATGTTCTGTCTTAAAAAAAATTAAATTGCCGATTACTTAAGTCAGAAAATGGTTTATATTAAAGGTGGTAAATTTGGTTAACAGTACCGAGTACTTAAAACAGCCAATATTGTGAAGGAATTTACCAAAAAAAGAAAAACTAAGTAGTTTTATTGCTATATGAAATTATATTTTTTAGATCTTGGAGGCTAATATAACGGTGAAGCAAAACATGCTACTCTACTAACAGCTTATTTATCCTGAAGTTGTCACTCCGTCAAGAAAATCGTTATTAATCGTTCTCAATTAACTATATCTTTGTCTCCGTCAATGTTATATAAACAACAATATGTCAAATAAAGAAAGAACATGTGCTACTCTCTTAAATGCATCCGCCTCTTGTGCAATTTCCCACTCTCCCCTGCCGCGCCGGTAGGAAAAAATAGATTTTAATGCCTTACAAACGCTCAACGGTGACACATCTGTCCAGTCACCGCTCTGCGTGAATTTGGCGCCAATTACATCTACCCAATCGTAGCCCTGTATGACGCCAAGATAGTATAGTTTAGTAGTTTTCTCATTTGTTTGCACACATATATAGAGAATATTTGGTGTACTCTATTCTCTTTATCCAAGCTTGGATGAAGAACTCCTTTTGGACGTTTTAACGCATTCTCTTGAGGCAATAAAGCTCGTAGCATCCCACCTGAATATAGAAGAAGGTAAAATGTCGGATGGAAAATTGTAAGTAGGAAAATCTATTCCCCTACTCCAGAGTCGAATCAAATGTTCGAAGTCTTACATCCCTGGTGAAGTTAAGTTGAGAGAATCGAAGAAGACGTAGAATCACAAGGTATTTAGTGTTAACGGATAGGCAGTCAGTTCAAATTTTGAATTAACAGAAAGCTCAATTAGATTCAGTAAAGAAAGCAGTTCGTTCATTTCAGATTTTAATAATCAGGAAGTTTTGTTGGATATTGTAACGGCAAAGTGAAATCAAACAGCGGTCGTGTTTTGTTGCTAGCTGTTTTTCCACTGACTAAGTCTCAGGTCAAAAATAATGATCTAACAAAAACCGTAAATATGCGTTTTTATCTCCCAGATCGGGTTACATAAGCTAAACACGCAGTGATACGAATCACCTATGCCTTCCAAAGAAATTATTAGTTTTTATGTACACTAAACAAGCCAAAATATTATCTACTGAGTGTTATAAGTATATGTAGACAACAATTTAGAAAATAATGAAATGATGTTATAACAATATACCTAATACAAATTGTAACTTATATTCTATAAACGAAATTAATACAATGACATAATATATACTAAAACTATGTATGCAAATAGGGGTTTCCGTTACATTATTTAATAATAATTAACCATATGTACAGTAGATATTTAGTTTATGTGTGAAAGGATGAATGCTTGAAAGTAGTTAGAAGTAGTATATATTTATCATATTTAATGCAAATTAATTTTTGCATTATTGAAGTATACATAATACCTAGAATACAAGTTTCAATTCACACCCTATGAATAAAACCCCCACCATCCTATTTTAATACAGTCCACTATTTAAGTGGTTAACTATAAAGTTAATTACCACCCCTACCTTTGTGGTAATAAATGATTAAAGAAATAATTGTTTATACCGACCAGTCTCTATGTATCTCGGATTTTAGGTCTTGTAGGTGCAAGAACTTTTGCTTACTGATTTTTAAGGGACTTTTGTAAAGTTGATCAGCGTTTTCAGTAAAATCTAGTGTCGTTTGGCGTCTATTCGGAAAATCCATGAATTCCTCTGGATGTCTCAATTTAAATTTTATTTCCCCTGAAGAAAGATACAAAAGCCCCAGTATGTCGTTAACTTTAGCCATTCCCGAGTAGGGTTGCCAGATATGTTGGAAAAAAACCGGACATAGTGCTGTTGGTGGTGCCACGTCTAATTTTTACCCAAAAATCGTTAAAAAACACGCCTTCTACGAGCGGATTTTACCAGGAGCGGATAAACTTTTAATTATCATAGTCTCTGATAGAATTTAAGCTCCAGGTAAAGTATAATGTAGTATAATAAATGTAGTGCAATGTTATCAAATTGCTTTGTCAAAATAAACCAATAAATGGTGAAAAATGGTTGTACTCATGGCCCTCCACTCGCTACCGGGGCGCAACCAACAAAAACTCACCCAACCAAATGAAAAAAAAAACTTTACAAACACACCGACGAGATTCGAACCCGGGCCACCGTATTACAGGCACAGAATCTTACCACTGCACTACCAGAGCAGTCGACAGCAAATCACTGGACTGAATGACATGGGTAAATCTGTAATGAACGCCGATTTTACCCTTTTACGTAGGTACTTACTCTATTTTCGGCCTTTTATTCAACTTCTGTTCATTTTCTAAAACCAGGTTCGCACTACCAGTGTGTTGACACCCTATTTTGTGGAAAATAATTTACCTAGACAACTTGGGCACTGCCCATATTTCTCCACCTAGTTTAAAACAACTTTATTCCTCTTTCCAGTACTCAAATCTAACCTTAGTTATAATGAAATGAGCGTTCCGTTTTAAAATAATAATTGAGATTTTGAATTGAAGGGAGCACACCATTTAAAGGTCAGCATTTTCTTATTTAATTAGTGGTTGGCTCAAATTTGTTCAGATAATTAAAAGTTCGCCAGACATTCGACAGTTATGGCTATTCATTAGCATTAGCACTTACTTAACAACAACGCTGTGATTTACTTTGTATCAAACTTTCCCTGGAGCTTAAATTCTATCAGAGACTATGGTAATTAAAAGTTCGCCAGACACTCAGTTATGACATAAGTAGAAAATTCATTCGCATTAATACTCATCCCGCTGGGATTTACTTTGCATCAAACTTTCCCTGAAGCTTAAATTCAATCAAAGAATATTGTGAAACAAATTCCACATTCCATAATAAATAAAATACAGAATGACGTTGGCACTGAATTTTAATGAGATATTCAGGTAATTATCGAAGTCATACAGCAATAATGTTTCTATACATACAGGCACCCTAAGCATTATGATTTAAAACTAAACTTACTGTCTAGGTCTTAATGTTAATCCGGAACCTGCTATCCTAGCCTTAATAGCTTTCAGTCCACCTTCTCTCACGACGAGTGACGAATTTCAAACAACGTTTCCTGCAGTAGTTTTCCCAAGCCGACGAAATGAATTTGCTTATTTAATTTTCACGAGTCTCTGGTACTTCGAGACACTTTTTACGGTTTGGTCAATACTGTTTAACCATTTGGACAGAATAACATACTTGAGATAAGTTTATACTAAAAATTTCCCGAGTCCCATTTGGACAGTATAACGTTCCATGACGAGTGAAGATGATTTTCTGACTAACTTTTCAGAGTTCTTATATTTTTGGGCAGTTCGCCAGACATTCGACAGTTATGGCATAATAAAAAGAATATGCATTAGCATTAACACTTAACCCGCTGTGATTTACTTTGTATCAAACTTTCCCTGCAGCTTAAATTCTATCAGAGACTATGATAATTAAAAGTTCGCCAGACAATCAGTTATGACATAAGTAGAAAATTCATTCGCATTAATACTCATCCCGCTGGGATTTACTTTGTATCAAACTTTCCCTGAAGCTTAAATTCAATTAAAGAATATTCTGAAACAAATTCTACATTCCATAATAAATAAAATACAGAATGACGCTAGCATTGAATTTTAATGAGATACTCAGGAATTTATCGAATACATACAGCAATAATGTTTCTATACAAATACATACAGACACCCTAAGCATTATGATTTAAAACTAAACTTACTGTCGAGGTCTTAATGTTAATCCGGAACCTGCTATCCTAGCCTTAATAGCTTTTAGACCACCTTCTCTCATGACCAGTGACGAATTTCAAACAACGTTTCCTGCAGTACTTTTCCCAAGCCGACGAAATGAATTTGCTTATTTACTTATTTAATTTCCACGAGTCTCTGGTACTTCGAGACACTTTTTACGGTTTGGTCAATACTGTTTAGCCATTTGGACAGAATAACATACTTGAGATAAATTTATACTAAAAATTTCCCGAGTCCCATTTGGACAGTAGGTATAACGTTCCAAGACGAGTGAAGAAGATTTTCTGACTAACTTCAGAGTTCCCATATTTTTGGGCAGCGTAAAGATTTTTTCAGACTAACTTTTTTCCAGTTATTTTTTCGCTTTTATACCAACTTTTACGACTTGTTTTCTCCTAGGAAAATCTGGATTCTGCACCTGCAGCTATTAAAATGTTATTACTAAGAGCACTTAAAATTTCGCCGAAAAATTTAATATGGCAATTAGCGTTTGGACATGTTTTGTAATTTCCAATACCGCCGTATTTCAAATTTTAATTACCCTCTTAAAATTAGTTACATGCCTTTTGAATTCCGATCTAGACCAAATTACGGTACCTAATTCAAATTGGAGAACACGATTTTTGCATTTCGGTCCAATTGACTTTGTTCGGAGAATATTCTTAATAGAAACGCCCCCCTGGCCAATGGTTTTCTTTTTAGAACAAAGTTTGGGGGGAACCTGCTTTTGATGTGTGCAACTAGTGGTTGTTATTTCATGAACCATGAAGTTAGTTTTTCTAGTCGTGTGGTATAATGCAGTCGAAAAACCCAAAAGTATAATAGCGAATAATACCATTGGTAAAACTAGTGCGGCACGACTGCAAAATGTGTATACCATTGGGAAATTGGTGCGACATTTCTTGCTCCGAGGGCAATCAGTTCCGCACGAGACCTTGGAGGTCGTGTGGCACCGATGTTGTCAAAAGAAAAAAGAACGAAATCCGACCAAGGATAACAGATGGTTTTCTGAAAATGGCGGAAAGAGATCTTTTTATTTTAAATTCTTTTTATCTTTATCTTCAAGTAGTGATAGTGACGAAAGGTTTTGAACTCAAGGTGAAATCGTCAAATTCTATACCCCATTGGCAATAATGAACTGGGTCAATATTTTGTGTGCACTGGGCGAGTTTCAGTGCCACACCTGTGTCACTCTTTTTTTACCAATGGCATTCGCTATAGGTCAACCGCGATTTAAGTCGGATTTCGAATCTTGTGAAGTTAAACACAATGCAACTTATTTGGATTATATTCCAATAGTAAGTTATTTTATTTTAATAAGGCTTATGATAGGTGCTTTTGTGGTACCTACATTTTTCTTAGGCAAAAATAGTTTAACTTTAGACGTGGTTCGGGCATTATTTGTTGAAAGTTAAATTTTTGTTTTTTTAAATAAAAATATTATTTTATTTGAATGTTCTCTCTTGGCGATTTAATTCGAAACTTAATTTATTTAAATTTTGTTTATTGGAGAGCTAGCACAATCCTAATTTATTTTTGAAACAATTAAAAATAATTTTTTAATAAAATTTGTTGAAACAATTTAAACTAAATCAGGTGCTGCCCCCGGCTATTACATCTGAACTCCTTGGCCCTTTTTTCGCCGAAAACCGCGTTTCTCTAACTTTTTTTAATTGATTTTTTTTTATTTCGTTTTATAATATAAAAATATTGGTATATAGTTAACTTCCCGAACAATTTTTTACGATGGGTTTATTTCCAGCCCCACTGTTTGGCACCATTTTTCCGTTGCTTTGAGTCCAGCTTGAATGAGGTCACTCAGTGTACCCTCAAACTTTCCTCTTGCTATGACAAGATCATCCGAGGTCTGTCAGTATTTCCAGTAGTTCGTCCACCACTAGACTCTACATTAGTGGTAAGAATACTCCGCCCTGTGGCGTACCTTGAATGGTGCTCACTTCAATAGTTTGATTGCATACTGAAGTTTCTGCTATCCTCGTGGCAAGCATCTCACATATCCATCGATATTGTGTCGTTCACTCCCCTTCTCGTTAGTGCCCTCTTTACAGCCACGTGGGATGTATTATCGAAGGCTCCTGCGATGTCTAGGGGAAGGCGCAGAGCGCGATTTCTTTCTCATTTAGAGTAGGTATCTTCTATCATGCTGGTGAGTTGGGTTGGAACAGTGAGGTCTCTGTAGATCTGCCAATTCTGTATACATGCTGGCTTGCATTCAACGGCCGCGTTTCTAAGGTAGTGGACTGATCTAATTGTCTACTGGCCTTATTCTCCATCGTATGAGTAAGAATGGCGTGAGACCGATTGGTCGGGATGAAGGTGACTTTCGTCCTTCTCCATGCCTTTAGTATGTGTCGCATGGCCATACTGCTTCTGGTGATATCTACAAGGTGTGGCAAAATTTATCTTATTCCCCTTTGTAGGAAGGCTGGGAAGATTTCATCCACCCCTGACGATTTGAGTGGTTCAAATGTATTCAATGCCCATTCGAGTCGCCCAGCAGTGAGTACCGTTTTTGCGATTACCCAGTCATGCCTAGTGGGTCGCCTTGGGCTAGCTTCTTCTTCACTTAGGTTTCTTGGTTGACTACCTGGGAAGTGTTGAAAGGCGCCAATAAAAATCGCCGGATCCTCGGCTGTTTCCGTCGACGGTCGGGTTGGCGGGTAATTATTATGGCTTTGCATGGCCCTCCGCTCGCTTCGCTCGCTAGGGGGGGCTCAAGAATAGGACACTAACCCAAGCCATACCCAAAATCAAGAAAAAAACTGTTCAGAAACATAACCTTTAAAAAAATTAAAAAAGCAACGAGATTTGAACCCGGGCCGCCGAATTGAGACCCAGCCATCTAGACCCCTCGACCACGAGAGCTCAAGCGACAAACAGATTGCATCGCGAAGACACGGCGCGAGTCGCGAAGACACGTGGCGTAGGCCAGGATTCGGTGATTTTTAGTGGCGTCTAGTGTTGGCTCAGGAGGAGGAGCGCTCCCTCCTTATTTAGTTAACAATGACCCAACCAAATAATTCTAATAATCTAGTTCGAAGTATATTTAAGGCAAATATGACTGACGAAATTACATAAAAAAAAACTAAAAAAAATTACAATTCAATATGTCCAAAATTGTATGGATTACCTAAAATTCATAAACCTGCTCTATCTTTAAGACCTATGGTTTCTTGTATAGAAGCACCTAATAAAAAAATAACAGATTTCATATCTAATATTTTGACAACTTCATGCAAAAAATCTAATAGCTATTATTAAAGATTCTTTTCAATTTTCAAAATTTATAAGTAATATACCAAGAATCCTAGGAATGTAAGAGAAACTTGTACTCTGCTTGTCATCACATTATCTTAATTACTTTAGATCGATATATAGTCCGTCTAGAAAGTATCCGGAATTTTATATTTTTCCCAATTTTAATATTGTAACAAGCAAATTTTGGCGAAGCGGCGTGCGACGTTCAAATGGGCGAGGACGTGACAACCCTGGAAAACGAATGGCTCAGTATGGTGTTATATAATACGGAGTATATAGATAGATTAGAAATAAGGCGTAGATATAGTTATCGTAAGAATAGCAGAGTCGACTCATGGCGTTATGTAATTATGATGACTATACTGGCGAAGTTTTAAGGTGTAAGGCGAAAATATTTGTGGCTGTAATAATATTGGCGAAATAAAACGTGTTACTAAAAATTAATCGTTTACAGATCAGAAGTCGGGATAACCTACGTATTGTGTTATTTGTTGTGGAGAACGGTGAAATACGCGATTTCGGCGAGTTAAATCGCAGTGCCAACTTCTTCTTTTTTTGTGAATGGCGATATCACAAAAACTCGTAACAAATCCTTGACAGTGGATTGACATTTGGCGATTTTTCAGATATTTACGATAATAATAAACAAGTGTGTGCTAATTAATTAGTGATTATTGTAAAAATTGTGGCGTATTTCAACGTGTATTGGCATTGGTGTTTAAAAGGCGTTTTTCAAGTGATTTCCTATGGAGGAAGGTAGAAGTGACGAGTTAGAGCTCGATTACGAGTTGGAATTAAGCGACGGTGACCACGGCGAAGGCGATTCGGCGATGGAAGACGAAACAGTCTCCATAGTACATAAGCTGTTGAAAGGCGGTTTGGCAACTAGTATCCAGCAGATTGTGGCGGCCGAAATGGCAAGGGCGGCGAAGCAAAAGGCGGCCGAAATGGTAAAGGCGACGAAATAAAGGGCGACCGTTGATACTGGCGGTATCAAGGGCATCAGAAAAGGCGATAAATCAGGTGAGAGCGCTCCACAGGCGGTAGTAGAGCATGCTTGTAGCGATAAGGCGGACTCCGGTTGTAGTTTGGGCTGTATGGGGTCAAGGGCAAGGGCAGGCGGCGACATTCTTGACCCTTTCGATCCTGACAGTCAGGACTGTAACGTGGTCAGGTGGTTGAGCAAAATTGATCAGTTGGGCGATATTCATGAATGGTCGAACTATGAGAGAGCGTATTTTATGCAGGCGAAATTGCAAGGTGCAGCAAGGGGCTGGTTTAATTGGCTCGATGAATATGACCTCTCATGGGAAGACTGAAAGGCGG
Source organism: Pissodes strobi (assembly GCA_016904865.1). Lineage (NCBI taxonomy): Eukaryota > Metazoa > Arthropoda > Insecta > Coleoptera > Curculionidae > Pissodes > Pissodes strobi. The sequence continues at coordinate 52,408 of MU186976.1, forward strand.
CTCTAAGGAAGGCGTTTCCTAGAGTGCATGACTTTGCTCAGCTGCTCAAGGAGATGATAGCGAGGGTTAAATTGAATGGCGAAACCATGACCCATTATTATCATGATAAAATGGTGTTGATCGAAAGGTGTGGGCTTTCAGGCACAAAGGCGCTTTCGTGTCTGATTGACAGTCTACCTCTCGATCTACAGGCGAATGCGAGGGCATTTGGTTGCTCTTCCCATGGCGACTTGTATACTGGCTTTCTGTCCTCTTTTGACAGATATCGGCGTCCATCAACCGATATTGTGGAATTGGAGGGGCAAGGAAGTCCAGGATCATGCGCAGGCGAAGGCGACGAAGACTTTGCGGTCTTCTGAGGCGATTCTCAAATTGAGAGAGGCGTTTGGTGAATTTTAGGTACCCAAGGCGTACTATTTCCAACTGCTGGCGCAGGCTGGCGTTTACAAGCAAGGCGTTTGCTGACTTTTTGGCGAGGCGAGGTGTAAAACACCGAGGGCGAAAGGTTAGGTTGAAAGGTGCATGCAAGTGAGTCTGACTGGCGAGGTGCAAAGGGCGAATGGTCAGGTTGAAAGGTGCATGCAAGTGAGTTTAACTGGCGAGGTGCAAATGGCGAATGCTCTGTTGGCGAAAGGCGAGAGCTATGGCGATTTAAGGTCCAAACTTCTTGTGGGACAGCAAAAGGCGACTGAAAACCTGACAAAGGCGTAATATAAAGGTGATATTCGATAAAAGGCGTAAGGTTGCAACCACAGGCGAAACCTTTAGGGTAGGCGATTTGGTGTTATGGCGAATGCATAGATCGATAAGATCTGGTTGATTTACTGGCGAGTTAAATTAATGAGGGCATTAATTGTTGCAGGATGGCCGAATGTAACAAGCAAATTTTGGCGAGGCGGCGTGCGACGTTCAAATGGGCGAGGACGTGACAACCCTGGAAAACGAATGGCTCAATATGGTGTTATATAATACGGAGTATATAGATAGATTAGAAATAAGGCGTAGATATAGTTATCGTAAGAATAGCAGAGTCGACTCATGGCGTTATGTAATTATGATGACTATACTGGCGAAGTTTTAAGGTGTAAGGCGGAAATATTTGTGGCTGTAATAATATTAGCGAAATAAAACGTGTTACTAAAAATTAATCGTTTACAATATATTTATTTTTCATAACATTCCAAGACAAAAGTAATGCATCAAGTACGTTCTCCGGATAATAGGCTACGGTCAAAATATCATGGCAACACTATCTGCCAAACCTTGTTGATTGTAAGCAGGCTTAACCCTTGGTTAGTCGCGCGGGTGACATCGCGGGTGACATATGTCACCCACTCCCACTCTTCACAACACAATTTTTTTAACAGGAACGTTCTGACGTCCCTGGATTTTAGTAGCTGCTGAGCATTCGAAGCTCTTTATGGTATCCTAGGCGGGTTTATTGAAAAGTTAGTTGTTTTGCGTATTTTGCCTGAAATATTCGACTGGGTGACATTTGTCCCTCGCGCGACTAAACGTGTTAGTCATTTTGAAAAGGTGTGTTTATAGGTTTCTTAAGATATTTTGTATTATGTTTAAGTATTTATTGCGGCAATAGACGTCACCAGTTGTATACAAGGTTTTGTGATGTATCATAATATTTCTTACTAATATTATATCCCAAATTTTAAGGATAAATACAAATTTGCAATTACCTAGTTCTTCAAATCAATTTATTTTTTATAGGTACATATTACACTGTATTTGTACATTGTATGTACAGGTTGTCCCAAATTCGAGCCTCATCATTGGAATCTCGGGAACTAGAAGAGATACGAGATCGATTAAATGGAGGCAAAGTTGCGCAATTTGATGCTGCTCAAAATGTCATCTTACAAGTTTAAAAATTCCGAACACTTACGAAGATTTTTGGAAAAAACCGAATATTTGCGATTCCATTTTCATTTTTTTATGACTTTATTTGAATATATATAACAAAATAAATTTCACATTCTCATTGTTACTTTTGCTTTTCTACAAGATGGTGTTATCAGATTTTCAAACCGACGTTTCGTCTTTGAGCTGCCATCATCAACTTTGTTTTTTTAAATACGGCCCTGTATTTTTTATTACGGACTTTAAGAGCTTATAAGGTTCCATAAACAATGATGTATCGCACTTAATCGAAAAATTCATATTAATGGCATTTTTCATAAGAACTTATGTGTTAGAGAGAGATAGAAAATAGATTTTTGGTAAGATCTTACCAGGAAATCTTTAAAATTATTTTTTCGAAAAAGTGCGATACAACAATGACAATGTGCAATTTAATATTTGTTCCAAATCTAATCCCACACAACTATTTACTTGGGTAAATTGCTAAAAATATTGCCTAAAGGCCTAGAGCCTATGGTTTGGGGGTTGACACTTTAATAATTATATTATTTATTAACCACTGTTAGTTTTAAGCTTTCTTTATGCAAAGCGTTAATGCGTTAAAAAAGGTTTTAGTTTTTAATCCTATTAAAAATATTTTTTCTGTCTCTCTCTAACACATGAGTTCTTATGGAAAATGTCACTAATATGAATTTTTCGATTAAGTGCGATACATCATTGGTTTTGGGACCTTAGAAGCTATTAAAATCCGTAATAAAAAATCCAGGGCTATATTTAAGAAAACAAAGTTGATGATGGCAGCTCAAAGACGAAACGTCGGTTTGAAAATCTGATAACACCACCGTGAAGAACAGAAAAAGTAGCAATGAAAATGTGAAATTTATTTTGTTCTATCTATTCAAATAGAGTCATAAAAAAATAAAAATGAAATCGCGAGTATTCGGTTTTTTCCAAAAATCTTCGGAAGTATTCGGAATTTTTAAACTTGTAAGGTGGCATTTTGATTAGCATCAAATTGCGCAACTTTGCCTCTATTTAACTGACCTCGTATCTCTTCTAGTTTCCGAGATCCCAATGATGTGGCTCGAATTTGGGACACCCTGTACATATTACATTTGTATTGTATGTACATATGTATTTGTGTGTATTTTTATTTTTTTTTGTTTTTTTCCTGTATATGTATTTGTATGTAGGTGTGCATTTGTTTCTATGTACATGTTATATTTGTATGTACATATTACAGTGTATTTCGCAGATAGATAATGGACCGTCCACCTAAACGACAAATGGCTGAAACAAGTAGTGATCCAGATATTTGGTTAAAGCAGTATAAAGAGCTAAGCGATGAGGAACAGGACGACCGCGACCGTATTACTGAAGTCGAAAATATGTTACAAATATTAGCAAATATTTTTTGTCTTTATAAAAATATTGAACACCCCCAATAATCCAAAAATATGACCATTGATTTTATTTATATATTTTTTTCTTATTAAGTGATTTAAATCGCCTGGGTGACACATGTCACCCACGCGACTATACGCGTATACAATTCTTGCGCGACTAACCAAGGGATTTGTGCAATAATGTCGAAAGTAGAAAAAAGAAGAGAGGTAGAATCTTTGTATTAGAAAAGGTGTTCGAACGTTATAAAATTAGTGTAATTGAGTGGACTCGAAAAAAGCTCAGTATATGAGATAATAAAGATGATAAAAAACGGCACAGATATGAGTCCTAGACCAGTTTCGAGAAGATCGCGTAGGATTTGCGGAAACATTTAAAACGCTCTAGCGGCCTTGGGACTACAAAATCCGCTCCTAAGGTTTCGAAAATTTAGCATGCTACATATCAAGGAAACCAACAAAATCCCTGCAATGATACTGTTTTTGTTAACGTTTTCAAGAAGATAATTTCAGCACTGTTCTTATATCTGACGAAAGTTGTTTCCAGCTTGGTGTAACTCACCTAAAAATCTTGTTAAGACACCACCATGACCGAATATTTTGACGGTCACCTAGTTTCGGGTGTATCTTCACTATAATTGAAGCGTTTAGAGATAAATGGAGATTGTATATGTTATTGAGATGAATTATTTATTGTAATTTTATAATTCAAGTAATAAAAATTTAAACCGAAAAATTTTAATTGTATTTTCTTTTTTCCGGATACTTTCTAGACAGACTATATAAGGGAAAATAGAAAGGGAGCATCATCAGTTCCTAATCAGAAGTCTTGCTCAACATTTCATATAGTTCGTAAGTTTTTTTCTATGTTTATAGGAACCAAAATGTTTTTGAATTTGAAAAGATACTTCGGAGAACCTGTGTTATTATTTGTAAATATCAAATTAATACCTTCAAATCATACATTAATCAATCTAGACGTTAAATCACTATTGACCAACATACCAATTAAATTAATAATCAATAGTATCAATCTTGTCATTACAAAAGCAATTGATATACTGTTGCCTAATAATCTCCATCACAACGCTGTAACTTTTGAAATCCCTCTCAATAATTCCAATGCATCTTCAGATCTAGAGGAATACTTCTATGATTTTAAAAATGGTGATTACATAAATATAAATAATTTCTTGGCTGCCTCTAATTGGAGTGTTCTGGACTCGTTGACCTTCGATGATGGTGTTCAATATTTTTATGATATTGTATATACCGCTCTCAATTTGTTTATTCCAGTAAAAAGATTTAGATCTTCTGGTTTTCCTAGATGGTTCACTACTGAACTTCGTAATTCTATCATCGATAAGAAGTCTGCACATAGGAGGTATAAGCAAATGGGTGGGCAGTGTGATTATGCTTTATTTTGTCAACTTAGAGAACACTGTAAACGACTGAGAGACGACTGCTTTAATACTTATATTAACAATATAGAATCAAACATCCATAGTAACCCAAAGTACTTTTGGGCATATATAAATGAAAACAGAGATAATAGCTTGCCGTCTAATGTCACCTACAACAATGAGATTAGTCAGAACAACGACGAATTGTTGGTATCTTTGCTAAATTCTTCTCCACAGTATATAATGGCATCGCATCTCAAGATACTCCCAATTATAGATTTGAATCAATCAATTCGCTACCCCCAAAGTGTACTTCGGGTCCTGACGGTATACCTGCCTTCTTTTTAAAATAATGTTCTTTTACCATTACTCCCCCTCTGTTTAAATTATTCAATGTTTCTTTGCACTCTGGTGTTTTTCCGAAAGTTTGGAAAAGTAGCTTCTTAAAAACTCATCTTTAAATCTGGAAAGAGACAAAATGTGGAAAACTACAGGGCCGTCTGTATCCAGTCAGAAATCCCGAAGCTGTTAGATCGTGTGGTGACTGAATTGCTATCTTGGGATTGTAAGAACCTTGTAAACCCCGAACAATATGGCTTTTCACATGGCAGATCTACTTGTACTAACCTCTTACTGTATGAGAACTACCTAATTTCTGCGATGGAGAGAGGGCTGCAGGTGGACTCTATATATTGCGACTTTTCTAAAGCTTTCGATAGGGTCGACCACAGCCTTCTCACCATCAAGTTGAGGGCCATGGGAATCAGCGATCCTCTCTTGTCATGGATTCGGAGTTTTATCACGGATAGGGTGCAAGCTGTCAATTATGCTGGCAGTGTTTCAAAGGAGATTGAGGTTCCTTCAGGGGTTCCTCAGGGTTCCCATTGTGGGTCCATTCTATTCAATCTCTTTGTGAGTGACGTGGGAGACTTTATAGGGAATAGCTCATACTTGCCCTTTGCTGATGACTTGAAGATCTTTCGATCGATTGATTGATTGTATACTATAGACGATGCATTACTTCTACATCAAGACATTGATAACTTTTCTGATTGGTGTCAGCTCAATAAAATGCAGTTAAATGTCAACAAGTGTTACAAGATCTCGTTTTCACGTCTTTTGGAACCCTACAATTTTGAATACAAAGTAAACAACACTCTTAAGATTGTGAATAACATTCGAGATTTGGGTGTACAGTTTGATGGCAAGCTACAGTTTTCGTCTCATATAAATGTTATTGTATCAAAGGCACTTAAAATGTTAGGCTTTATTACTCGTTCGTCGAAAGAATTTAATATTCTCACACTGAAAATACTATACTGTAGTTTGGTCAGATCAAATCTGGAGTATTGCTCTCGGTTGTATGGAACCCTCATTACATGGTCTACTCAAAGAGCATCGAGATATGTACAGAACAGGTTTTTGAGTTTGAGAGTGGTTGCCTATAGATTGGGATTGTTGGGCGACGAAGACGTCTACTCGACTGTCAGGCGACGTCTGGGCCTTGGCACTTTGGAGAGTAGAAGGCTTACTGGGACTTATCATTTATTTTTAAAATTTTGAATGGGTGTATTGATTGCCCAGAATTACTGGGTCTATTTAATCTGAGTGTACCTGATCGTAGGTGTAGAAACACAGAACTATTTCACGTGCCCTTTCATCATACTAATTATGACTTTAATGAACCAATCACAAGGTTACTTAGAGATGCCAATCTTTACTCTAATGAATTAGACCTATTTATTTGTCCATCAATCAAACAGTTTAAAACCTCTTTAAATAAACTGCTGACGCTGTGATTAGGTTATTCTAATTTATTTTTAGTTTTAATGACACATTGAGTGAGACTGAATATCTGTAAAATTGAATATCTGGATATTTATGAACTTTGTTTTTTTTAAATATTAGATAAATTGTTAGATACGTTGAAAGATAAATAAATAAATAAATAATAAACATTATATCTTATATATTATTATTATTATCTTATTATTATTATTATCTGATAATCGTAAAATATCAAATGATATGTTTATTAAAATAATAAACTTTATCTTCAATTCTAATCATTTTTCTGTTTTTCAATTATTTCCGTATGCCAATTTCTTCTTTTGATGAGATGCAAGCTGTCAACCATTATCTTTATATTCACCTAGTAATTACCCCCCCAAGGCTTGAAGAATAAAAACAATAATAGGAACTAAATTACAAAAATTATGATTTTTATTTTGTTAGAACACAAAACATACATAATAAAAATTATAATACTGTTCTCTTATAATCTCTTCATAACTAAAGTAATAAAATCTGTGGTTTTTCGCTACCTGAGAGTTGAAATTCAACCATTGCAGCTTCAGTCGGCTGTGTTGTAGTATCTACCCCAATTTCTGCTGATGACCCTGGTTTTGGAGCTTTTGATCGCATTTTATTAAACAGCTGATCTATCGTCTCACAAGGTCGTTTACTCATTTTCTAAAAAAAAAAATATTATTTCTTTTATTGGTGCCCTATCCTTCTTATTTAAAGTACGCCTTTGAATAAAAAAAATCATATTCCGGTCGAGGGCCACTAGAGAATGTCATTTTGGCAATTATCATGTAAATCTGTTAATAAAATAGCAAATATGATTGCCATTTGGATCCGCCATTTCGCGCGCAAAAGTGATTTATAAATAAGCACATGATTAAATTTTTAGCGTCGACATACGGTGTCGCGGTCTCGCTAAAAATTGACATGTGCCACTAAAAACTCCTATTTTACTTTACGCACTTAATACAAAAAAAAAACGATTTAACAATTATATTTTTTTTCCTAATCAAATATTATTGCAACTTACCACGGTCCAAAATGCTGACTGAACAACAAAAAATACAAAATACACCTACACCAAATAAAAGTTAAAAATTATTTTTTTCTACAGCCGCGCGCAAAATAACTAAATAGTAAATTCAAATGAAATCGCAAAATCGACGAATGCCGTGGATCCTTATTTTGCGCTCTAGCGCGAACATGGAAAATGAAATTCTCACTTTTTCATGGAAACCGAAGTTCTGAATATGCCCGAAGCCCGAACATAATATGTCAAAACTGACAGTCAGTTGCAAATTTCAGAATAAGTATAGAGAAAAATGTGCATTTAATTTTAAAAAATGCGGCTGTAGAAAAAGTTCTGTGTGTTTTTCGAGCGCAAAGTAAGATTGCCGTTTTCGAAAGATTACTGCGCTCCGTTACGCGTCGCGCAGTAACATTCTTTCTCAAGCGGCAATCCGTTACTTTGCGCTCTAAATACGCAAATAACTAGTGAACGTTGATCTTTATGCGAGTAAGATCTGATGATAACACATGTGTTTTACACTACCGCTCCTATTCAACTATTCTACATAAAACAATAAAAGCAAAATAATAACAGTGCACTTGTCTATTACTGTCTGTCGTTACCAAAGAACATGATGAAACGCGCATGCAACGAATTCGTTGCCAGTTGCCACGTGTTTTTCTCGCTGTCGATTTGATTATATACCTAACAAGGCCAGGAAAGCGAGAGGTTGGTCCTCAAAGAATAATAAAGACAGCAAAATTGTAGGCTAAAGCAAAGCTAAAGCACGAATTTGAAAATGGGATACAATAATTATTATGCCTTAAAAAAAGTCTTCCTAAAAATTGTGTCTTAAAAGTAAAGTAAGTTGAGACAAACCCGAACTAACCAAATCTATTAAAATTGATTATAACATATCTTAACTGGCTCAAATAAGTAAAATGAGTTGAGACTAAGTGCAACTAACCGAAAGTTGATTGGACGACTAACCCGAACTAACCAAATCTATTAAAATTGATTATAACGTATCGTAACCAGCTCAAGTAAGTAAAATGAGTTGAGGCTAAGTGAAACTAACCGAAAGTTGATTGGACGACTAACCCGAACTAACCAAATTTATTAAAATTGATTATAACGTATATCGGAACCGGTTCAAATGACTAAAATAAATTGAGACTAAGTGAAACTCACCGAAAGTTGATTAGACGACTAACCAAAACTAACCAAATCTATTAAAATTGATTATAGCGTATCGGATCCGGCTCAAATAAGTAAAATAGGTTGGGACTAAGTGAAACTAACCGAAAGTGGATTGGACGACGAACCCGAACTAACCAAATCTATTAAAATTGATTATAACGTATCGGAACCGTTCAAATGGCTAAAATAAGTTGAGACTAATTGAAAGTAAGCGAAAGTTGATTAGACGACTAACAAAAATTAACCAAATCTTTTAAAATTGATTATAATGTATCGAACCGGCTCAAATAAATAAAATAATTTGAGACTCGATAAAGAAGTATTCACTTCTATCACGTGTACTGTGATACTCGTGACTCTTTTTATTTGTAAAAATGAATGCCTATCTTTTATGTACTATATTAATAGATTGTTTTGCATGTTAATGATATATCTGTTATAACCAGTTCAAATGACTAAAATAAGTTGAACCTAAGTGAAACTAACGGGGCATCCTACGTGAGCGATTTGCAGCGAACGCGAACGCGAATCAGTGGCGATCCCGTGAGACTATATTAATTTTTCGTACGGTATCGCCAGCGCTTCGCGTTCGCTGCAAATCGCCCACCTAGGACGCCCCGTTACTGAAAGTTGCTTCAACGACAAACCAAAAGTAACCAAGGCTATTAAAATATCTCATACTGTATAGGAACCGGTTCAAATGACTAAAATAAGTTGAGACAATGCCAAACTAGCCGGAAGTTGCTTCAACGACTAACCAAATCTATTAAAATTGATTATAACGTATCGGAACCGGCTCAAATAAGTAAAATAAGTTGAAACTAAGTAAAACTGACCGAAAGTTGATTAGACGACTAACCAAAACTCACCAAATCTATTACAATTGATTAAACATGATTCTCTCACACTCTTTCTCTCTTATAACATCGATAAAGAAGTATTCATTTCTATCACGTGTAACATGCTTCTCGCCACCTTTTTGCCAATCTCGATTAATTATGGGGATCCTAGAGTCCAAAAAACATTAAATTCTGAAAAAAACAAAATTGTAGCCCTGTCTGTGTGCCTCTGTCCGTCACACGACTTTTCTCCAAAACCGTTAGGCCGATTTCTACCAAAATGGTTAATTAAGTTTTGGGACAATATCTCCAGATATTTTATAATTTTTTTTCTTTAACCTTACAATTAAGGATAGTTTATATAAAGAAGAATAAAATTGGTTTTCACAAAAACGGCCTTAACGATTTTCATTAGATTTTCTATATGTGTACAATTTAGTAGGCAAATAATACGTACTACCCCGTTTTTGTGTGAAAAATTGATGTAGTCCCTTTACTCTTGAGAAAAATGAACAAAATCGATTTTCTCGGAAACAGCTCCAACGATTTTCTTCAAAGTCTGTACTTATTTACCAATTAGTAAGGCAAATAATATGCACTTGTTCGTTTTCCTAGGGAAAATAAGATAAAGCCACTTTACTAGTGAAAATATTGACCTTCCAATTTTTCCCAGTTCTGTGGCGAAGATGTTCCAACTTTTTTTTTTTTAATTCCAATAAGCGAGACATTAGTACCGTTTATTTAAGAATTTTTCCAAACCATCAGTGTTTTTCAAATTCACAGATGTCCCTTTTGATGAGTTTTCAGCATATGTGCTTTAGTTTTAATTTTAAAACCATTCCAAATAATAATGTCCTGTTGAATCTGATCATATCAAAATACTCCGCTATATTAACGCTGCCAGATATTTCACTAACATGCATAATTATCTATTAATATAGTACATAAAAAGATAGGTATTCATATTCACAAAGAGAAAAGTCACGAGCATCACAGTATGGTTACGATATGTTATAATAAATTTTAATAGATTTGGCTAGTTTTGGTTAGTCTTTCAAACAACTTTCAAGTAGTTTCACTTAGTATCAACTTATTTTAGTCATTTGAACAGGTTACGTTACGTTATAATCAATTTTAATAGATTTGGTTAGTTTGGTTAGTAGTCCAATCATCTTTTGGGTAGTTTCACTTAGTATAAACCTATTTTAGTCATTTGAACCAGTTACGATACGTTATAATAAATTTTAATAGATTTGGTTAGTTTTGATTAGTCGTCCAAGTGTGGTACTTAATATCTACTTATTTTACTTAGTCATTTGAACCGGTTCCGATAACTTTATAATCAATTTTAATAGATTTGGTTAGTTTTGGTTAGTCGTCCAATCAACTTTTCGGTAGTTTCACTTAGTATCAACTTATTTTAGTCATTTGAACCGGTTCCGATACATTATAATAAATGTTTCAATAGATTTGGTTAGTTTTAGTTGGTCGTCCAAGTATGGTACTTAGTATCAACTTATTTTAGTAATTTAAACCGGTTACGATACGTTATAATAAATTTTAATAGATTTGGTTAGTGTTGGTTAGTCTTTGAATCAACTTACGGTTAGTTTCACCTAGTTTCAACTTATTTTAGTCATTTGACCCGGTTACGATACGTTATAATAAATTTTAATAGATTAGGTTAGTTTTGATTAGGAAGTGTGGTACTTAGTACCTACTTATTTTACTTAGTAATTTGAACCGGTTCCGATACGTTATAATTAATTTTAATAGATTTGACCGCCATTCAAAAACCCAGGAAATAAATAAGAAAACATATGGTCGAAAAATGGAATCTAAAATAATTGTAAAAGTGAAATAGATACCTATTCATTACAATGAAAAAAGAGAAAAATACAATATTTAAAACTAAATAACCCGTTTTCGAACGGTTCAACGTAAAATATCGTGCCCGGTTCCTACCAGTTGATATTAATTTATTAAAATAAAAACAAAATATGGTTTATAGCTTAAATTTTCGATGCCAAAGGCATATAACTAAATGGATATTAAAAAAAACGCAAAAATATATAATTTTCAATACTTACTTACCTATTATTTTCCAGGACCAAAATCACTAGGGATTTTTAACGGTTCGGTATTTATCTGACCACATGTATGCTATATTTAAACGATGGATACTGTCTATAGTTTACGACGTACACTTTTGCGCATTAGAATTTTGTCTAGAGAAGGGGAAGGCTAGTCGAAAACGGGAATGGATTTTTCTCAAAGTTTTAAACCGTTATTTTCTTATGTTGGTAAGATTTTTACGAAAGTGATCGAAAACCGGTAGTGGTTGAATAACAGGCGCACTCACCCTATTTGACAATCTAATATATTGTGAAATATTAAATAAAATAAAACCACAAAGCAATCGAAAGTTCATATCGAAATAAATCGTTCAACGCAGACAAAACTTATGGTTTTGATCAAAAAACGATAAACGTCAGAATATTGAATTTCTATGTGTCTCAATATGTCTGTAGAGCTCCGTGGTTCAAATTGGTTTCAAAGATACTGTTTGATTTTCAAGAATATGTATTGCAAAAAAGGTAAGTAAAAACTAACAAAACACACGACAATCTTATTCAACAGTACTACTACGTGACTACTACCGAATACCCCTGACATCCTTTGAATATAAAAATAAGGGAAGTAGCATAAGCTCAAATATTGGGATGAGAATGGTTGTTGAATATGGCGCACTTCTGTCAAATTCTGTGAGCGTGTACCCAGTGGCGTGGGGTCTTAATAATGTGTGATACAGATGATAAATAATAAAGGTTAGAAAATATAAAAAAATACATCATATATTATCCTGTACAATTAATTTTTGCTTTTAATGTATAAAATAAATAAAATTATTCAAAATTACAGCATATGAGTCAATTTGACAAAATTATTCATTTGTAAGATGATGGAAAGATAAGGATTAGGTATAATTTCATTGTTTGATCAAGATTATAAACAAGAACATAAAATTTTAAATTTCAAAAATAGGGTAAAGGGGAGAAAAATATAAAAATAAAATAAAAAATGCAAAAAATTAAATAAAAATGCCGGTTCCTAAAAGTATTATAATAAAACCAAATATTCAAATGTTTAAAAATATTTAAATACAAAGGTATCTTAAAGTACAAATCTCTGCTTTCAAATAAAAACTGCATCCATTGTCCCTTAAATATTATTAATGAATTTAGTATTGGTGACAAAAAATAAATAAATAAATAATATTATTGAAACATAATAAATAATAATGTTCACATTAATAACATTTACCTGATAGACCAAATTCTAATGAGTCATTTAAAGAAATACAAATGTACAATTTGATATTTTACACCCTACTCATATGCTACGCCTATGGACAACGTTATGTTGTGTTTGTTGTCATAACCTTTAAATTTCAATTCAAATAAACTCCTGTTTTCTTTATATATTCGAGCAAATATAGAATCAAAATGACTAAAGATACTTACCTGTGAAAAGTTACACCTAATTGTTTCTTTTTTGGCGTCACGGATGCACAATTAACCATTTTTGTTATTAGTGTTGTTTTGATAAATACACAGCACTATGTTCACTGTTTTAGTCTATTTTTGCAAATATTGAACTATTTAAAACATAAAACTGTAAAATTTCCTAATGTTACTGTAACGGAATATATGTTAAATATATGTTATCAAATATTAGTCTATTCCTCTCCATTAATTCTACCTATTTATCAATGGTTTTCAATGTTCGGTATAACGATCTGCAGTGACATCTATCTGCGAATGGATATATTTTGCAGAATTAACTTTAAGGAGAACAGGTACCCAGATTTGTATCTTTAATTTATGGATTTGTGTCGGTGCAGATCGCATGATATTGGGAATGCCATCTGTTCGGAAACGGGCTTATCTCGTGTAGTAAGTAATTGAAGAACCTAGAGTGTTGTTCAATGCCTGTATTCTACGATAGATTGCTACATTTAGTGTAGGTGTGTTGAATGTTTCCTTGGTTTGTCGCCGGGTTTCCTACAATGGTTGTCACGTGTTTTAAATTGCCCAATGAAAAGCCATTGAATTTAAATAGGTAGAACCGACGAATTCTTACCGGGCGTTGGGTAGAACGAACAAATTTTGAAAGGAAGGTCATATCATCTGGTGTACAGCGTTCGACACGGTAAGTGATATAATTTTTTGATCTTAAAATATTCTATTCATCCTGCATATTTTTCAATAGTATTTTCATATTTTAAATACAGAATTAATAACTGTTTTTAATTCGGTTAATCATATTTCACTAAAGTAAAGAATTTACCATTTTTATATTGCACTTTCGAGTGTTTGACGATTTCAATAATCTGAATTTTTTATGGTGACCTTTAGGTTTGAATACCGTTTTTTGGTGAATAATTGCGTATCTTATCGGTCAAATTCGTGTAATTTGATACTGGTTTAATCCAAATATATTGAGAACGTAATTATTTCATCGTTTAGTGGTCATACATATGATTTTAGATTTTACATATTTTCATTTAAATTGAACAGTATTACCTGGAAGATTCTCAAAGCGAATTTTATATGTTCCTGTAAAAGGTAGTTAATTCAATTTGAGTAGAATTTCGCTGAATTTTCTTTTGTAGTATTGTTGATTATAGTTTTTCAGGCTCATTTCATTAATCTTTCAGTTGATTTGTAATATCAAACTATAACTATTATCACTTATCGTGTCACGTTTGACCAATGATGTACCGGCATCGGCATTGATTTGCATATAAAAGAGGTTTAAGCACATGTCTGTAAATTTACCTAGTTTATTTTTTCTTTATCGTTTATCTAAGTTCCTATCTTAAAGCGAGATAGTAATTATCTTATCTTTATCTTTGATTAATTAAGACGTAATTTACGTCAAATTATTGTTTATGTGCCAAGGGCCATATTTACAGATTAATTAAAGGAATTACTTATCTGGAGTCATTAGACTTGTTTTAAGAGAGGTTATACATCGTTCTTCCTATTTTTTATTAAAATCTAGTTATTTGCTATTTGAAGTTGCCGAGAGCCACTGTTTGGACAATTTTCATAATTGTCTTTTAAATTTTTAATTTTGATCATAATTTCTTTTGAATTTCATATCTCTAAGTAAAGAAAAGAAATATCTTGAGTAACAGTAATTATTCATAGTGTTATTTAATCATAGTTATTTATAATTTTTGCTGAACTTTAAATTGTAATTTAAGTTCTGAATATATTTGCTGTAACCAGTAAATTTTCAAGTTCTTGGTTAAAACCTTGTATGTCAAATTGAGGTCCACACATACTCTTCTGTATAATTAGTTAATAAGCAGTATTAGTTGGTACAGTTGGTCTAAGCCCTATATATTCTTTTTTCCATGTAACGATCTTGGTGAGAGCGTCTCACAGTGGAACGGATTTGCTAATTCCCGATCGAAATCCAAAATTTTTAATTTATCCTTTTACCAATAAACTTCTGACAAAAAATTAGATGCATTGTAGAATGCAAATAAAAGATATAAGTTGTTAAACTTTAAAGAATCACTGAATTTCATAAATGCTAATATTACTGACGAAAAAGCGGTAATCTGCCGACTCCTACAAACTAGCAGAATAATAATATTATATTAATTCGGTTACAGAGTGAAAGTATGATCTTTTGGCTACCTTTTGGTATATATAGAGTTCTGATAGTGTTTGATATTATTAGCCTTAAAACCGCTCTCAGAACAAATGTATTTTCGTAGACTTTTAAGAAGTAATCTGTAATTTCGTTTAGTAATAGACGCCAATAGATTACAAACTAATGGTACTTGGGTTTCTTGCACCTCCAGGAATGGAATAAAAATTATAGCGGCTGCTGCCTGGCATTAATCCCCCCCCCCCACCCCCGGGAGGGGGGGGGATGCCTAAACGGGCAAGTAGTGGGATTAATGTTATGCCGTATGCGCTGTAAACCAAATAAGTTCAGTTTTTCTAAAGCTTTCGAACGGAAGAGGTGTTCTGTGTAATTTTATTGTTATTTATTTTGCTAGTTTTCGTGCTAATTATTGTGATCTGTTGTGTTAATTTTGAACATTTTATGACATTAAACATGCCTATAACAAGGTTAAAACTACATCAAATAATGATGGAATTTTCATCGGAAACGGTGAAAAAGCGTAAAAACTGTGTCTTAGATTTTTTGAAAGAACACTTTAAAACAAATGGCAATTCAAATGCCACTACAACTTTGACGCAATTTATTAGAAATTCATTTTTTGCGTCCTCTTTCTCGAATTGGAAAATTGTGAACCGAAGTAACGATTTTTACTGAAATATCAAAAATGGCTAGAGAAAGAAATTGTCTTCCCAAAGGTAGTTATTCGCTGCCCACAAGGATCATCTTCTACGTCAAGTGTAGCCTCTGCATTAACAGGTAAGGGTATTTTTTTAAATAATTTCTCTCTCTAAAATTTTAAATTATTGTAGCCGACCGACCATCTAAAGGATTCGATGAATGTTCAGTTATAAGTAAACGCCGAAAAACAGAAGACATTCGCTCCAAGAACACCAGCGAAGAATTGTCATTTGCCACTGCCATGAAACTGAAAGAATCTGGTAAGATAGCTGCACCATAATTAATTTCTGAGGCAACCACGACAACTGGTACTACATGCCTATATCTGTGCACAAGCTGTTAATACATTGCCCAATTATTGTTCAAAATGCCCTGCTACCCATTGGTGAACTTTCAGAAGAGGCCCAAGAAGCAAAAAACAAGGATATCAGAAAATATCGGCAAGGATATGCACGAAAAATCAGTGGAATAAAACTCAACGAAGACCTATTCAATAGGCTTTTGCTCAGCTCTCACCCTTACCTTAGTAGCTTTAGTTGTAGAAAATAAAGAGTGAAAATTATTGATGCAGAAATGCGATCGTTAATTGTTACAACAGAAGACGAACTCGAAAAAGAGGAGGAGAGAAAGGAAGGTGTGGACACAGCTTAGTACAACAATCAGCTGGAAGTCTCTCGGCCGGCACCTTTGAAGTATTGGCTCGGAACAGAAAAAGATGCAAGATAGGCTGTCGCTCTCGCACCGGGGAGAGAATCCAGCGCCGTATTAAGGATATTTTATTTTTAAATTACAGTACCGTATTTTCAGGTTATTGGTTAAACTCGGGTGCTAGGTGCTATTATTAGTGATTATCGTATTCATAAAGGAAAAATAAATTAATAAACATATTGGAACAATATAAAGACACAATTTATTTAAGAAGAGTTATACAAATATACATGGTGTAATTTCACAAGTCGAAAACTAAAACAAACATAAAATATGGTCAAACCACAAATAAACATTAGGCAATTAAATTAAAATAAATACTAAAATACATACATTTGAACGGAATCAGTGAAAAAGGCAATGATTACATGGGTATTTTATATATTTTACAATTTTATTATTTATTTCTTAATAATAGATATACTATTTTGAGGGCGAAGCGAAAATAAATTGACATCAAAACCGTTTGTGACTAAAAGTACCTACACTATAATAGTTTTATTGATTCCTCCAATGATTATTTTATTTTTTGGTGATATTTTTAAAATTAAAGTTACTATTTTTAAGTACATGCGAACTCTTAAATATAATTTTTTCTCCGACTGCCCTGAAAATAGGCAAAAACGCACTAACAACTGCTCTTGAAAACTGGACATTTCAAACATCGTGTGAAAAATATACTTGCATACGACGTGTGCAAAGTGTACTTTTTATACGCTTATTCGGGTATTTAGATTAAAGAGCTTCGTCTCCGTTTTACAGCTTCGCCCTCAGAGGTCCCATTCCCAGATCTGTAAAAAAGTGGGCCCAATTATAAAGCTTCACCCCCCCAGAAGCCCCTTTTTGCAAAACTGTAGAAAATGGGACTCTCATACCAAGGGCCTCCTTTTAAGGCTTGGGGCCCAATTTTAGGGCTGCGCCTCCGGGGGCCCCATTACTAAATCTGTAAAAAATGGGACTCTCGTACCATAGGTCACATTCTAGGGTCTCTCCCCCCGTGGTCTCCATTTTAGGGCTTGGCCCCAGGGGGGATCTCTTTTCCAAATGTGTCAAATATGATACTCCCACACCGAAGGCCCCATTTTAAAATCTGCGAAAAATGGGCCCTGTACCAGGGGCCTCATTTCAGGGCTTTGTGACTCAAGGAGTCTCAATTTAGGGCTTCACCCCCGGATGCTCCCTTTTCCGAATATGTCAAAAATGGGTCCCCCGGGGAAGGCAAAGCCATAAGAGGAGACCGCTGATGAATGGCGCCTTTTTCAAAAAAAATTAAAAGAATAACTCCAAAAATTAAGGGCGAAACCCTAAAAGGACGCCCAGGGTAGGGCGTTGTCCCAGCCCTGGCATGTCAATACCTACTCATTAACTAGTTACACAAATTGCTGTAGAAGTGTTTGTATGGTCTTTGTAAACTATCAATTTTAATTTAAGGACAAGATGCTTGATATATTATATTATACCTAATAAATATATAATATTAATATTATTTCCAGTTGTAGAAAAAAGTAGGTACAGTATGTAACGCGTGTGAAAAATCACTTTTCACACGAGTGCGAAGTTTGATAGCACGAGCCGTAGGCCAGTGACATAAATTACACTTCAACACTTGTTGCACAATATACTATTATTAGGTACTGCAAATATTTTGAGAAAACTCACTTTTTCCGTCGAGTGTGCTATGAATGGTTATGGAAACCGAAGATAAATAAATGAAAGTCGTGCGTTTGTTCCAGTTTGTTGCTGGCGCTCCTGTTCTAAATATGCCCGAAGCCCGAATACAGTATGTCAAAACTGACAGTCATTTGCAAATTTCAGAATAAGTATAGAGAAAAATGTGCATTTAATTTATAAAAATGGGGCTGTAGGAAAAGTTCTGTGCGTTTTTCGAGCGCAAAGTAAGATTGCCGTTTTCGAAAGATTACAGAAACATTCTTTGTCAGGCGGCAATCCGTTTGCGCTTTAAAAATACAAATAATTATTACCAGTATATAATACGAAGTAAGTTGATGACATAAAGAATGATGGCATGATATGACAAAACATTCATTGCTTTGCAGAGACCTGCCCATAATATACAATAAGAATATTCAAGTTGAAATGTGGACCCAACAAAATATCACAGCTTTGTACTAAGCCGTGAAAATATTACATATATCGTAGTTATGATTAGATAGTTACCTCTTTTTATCACTAGGAAACCGAAAGGAGCTCCTATCACAATTATATTTTTATTAATACAACCTTTAGCGGCACAAACGTGTCCCATCTTTGGGAAACTCATGATATCGCTAGTTATAAAAACACGAAATCGTTATCAACACTTTTAACTACGCCTGTGTTCAATTATTTCAAAATCTAAGGAACAAATAGCCGCTACCGACGCTAGTGCCGTGATCTTCCCCATAATGGCGGCATGCGCAAGGATCGGCGCAAAGCGTGCTCACGATCGGAGTGTCCTAGCTGATTGTACTAAGCTGTGGTGTGGACGAAGAAGAAGAAGCAGATGATGAGAAAGAATTCTTAGAAGCAGAAGAAGAGGACGATCAGGATGAAGAGGAAGAATAACTATAGCATTTTTTACTATTCTAAGTTGTATTAGAACAAATATATTAATTTTTGAATCAACATGTTTTATATAGGGAAAAGTTATTTACTTTTACAACTAAATATTTTATTTCTTGGGGCCTCATAACAATTCTTCAAAGACTTGACTGAATGCTGTTTGGTATCACCTTTGAGATTCGATTGGTAAGGACGTTCAGGACATGTATGCAGAAAAGTTTATGGACAACTTCGCAGTTGAAAAAAATATATATATTCATTTAAAAAAAAAGACATAAATATGTAGTAAGTAGATGAGTGCATCTTTAGACATGACTATTATTAATATTTTCCATCACATTAAAAAGGCATTTGACAGTCATCCGTCGCAACAAATAGACCTACCATCGCTAAAGCAGGACGCCCACAGAATCGGCACAGACCGGCTCGGCACGGCCAGCACTGCCGGCATTCGTTATTAAACGAGATGCCGTTCCGCGCTGTTCCGATTAAATGGGCGCTGCCTCGTTTAATAACGTACATAGCAACTTATGCCGGCCGTGCTGGCCGGTCTGTGCCGATTCAGTGGGCGTCCTGCTTAAGTGAGCAATGCCATTTTTGAGGCATGACATATATAGTCACCTGTTAATCTTTGGTCAAGTGGACCATATCATTTTTGAGGCACCTGCATATTTGGTAACTTGACCATTTTAGATCAAGTCGGTTATATCATTTTTGGGTTATGTCATTTGACAATTTTCGGTTAATGGGAAACTAGCAGTAAAATATTAAATTATTTTATGTTGGCTGTACCATCTTTGGTACTGTGTTTAAATATTAATTATTTTATTTTTAAATTACCTGCTATATTATACCACTGTAAATGCTACCAAACCCAGAAATATAGTTTCTTCCCTTTCCCTAGTACATTTATATGATTAATAGTATCTTTACTTTACATTAGAACCTAGAATACCTATTCTGAACTTAAAATTTATATCTTAAAATTTAAAACATTAACTATTTGGATATTGGAACGCACCCAACCAACCGGTATCGCCGAATACAGTTCCGAAGTGCTCGTAGCCGTACCTCATTTTCGAACGTTCTCTTGACAGATGTCGAAGATATTTTTTGGCAATTGACGTGATCTTCTCGTCCGCGCGATGAACG
This sequence comes from Pissodes strobi, assembly GCA_016904865.1. NCBI lineage: Eukaryota > Metazoa > Arthropoda > Insecta > Coleoptera > Curculionidae > Pissodes > Pissodes strobi. The sequence goes on from MU186976.1 coordinate 72,752, forward strand.
CGTAAGGAGAGAAAAAGACAAGTTTCGAAGTGGCGATATTATCGTTGTAATTTTCGACCATCGGGCTTTTTTTTATGGCAGCGGCACACATACTAAAGGGAGATCCTATGGCGCTCGACGAGCGGTGTGTGTGCGAAGATGTTGATTGACACGGTTCTTGAATAGTTGTAGGTTGTAATTAGTGGGAAACAGATGTCCTGGAAGTGAGTTCCACAGTGATGCAGTGCGCCAGACAAAGGAGTTCTTGTAAAGCGATGTTCTAGGTGTTTCTAGTTGTACGACGAACTGGTGCGCTCTTGCCGTCTGTCGTGACTGTCTGACAGGAGTTGCCAGATGATGCGGGCCAAACCCTGGGAACATCCGCCGTGAAAGTATCTGTAAAACAGAGACATCTCGGCCACATGTCTGCGGTGTTCCAGACCATCCAGATTTTGGGTCAACTCCGGGTCGCCGATGAGACGCACAGCTCTCTTCTGAATGGAATCCAGCAGCTTTAGGGTATGCTTTGGTGCGGCACCCCAGATATGTGAGCAATATTCTAAGCACGGTCTTATTTGCGCTTTGTGCAGCAAAAGCAACTGCTGCGGTGTATAGAATTTTTTGTTGCGAAATAGCGCACCAAGCTTCTGGGAGGCTGATTTTGCGATGTTAGCAACATGGTCATGCCATGACATATTGCTGTTGACCGAGACACCCAGCAGTCCGATTGACGAGGATGAAGAAATGGTCGATCCTGCCATAATGATGTCAGGGCCCGCTGTATTAGCCTGTTGGCAAACGTTGCTGCTTGGGTCTTTGCTGCATTGAACTGGACCAAATTTCGGTCGCCCCAAGTTTGAACTTTCTCCAGGTCTTGATTAATAGCTGTAATCTGCTCCTGTCTGCGGTGATGAGTCTCAGTCGCTGGTAAGGGTTTTTCTGATCTAAAGTGGGAGACAAGGGTCCTGTCATCTGCAAAACTGTAAACAGGATTATTCGTTTCGATCAGCAGGTCATTAATATAGATGAGGAACAGAGTTGGTGAAAGTATTGCGCCCTGAGGCACGCCCGCGTTGATGATATGATGGTGAATGTGTCCGAGATGTGTCCATCGACTGCAACGTGTAGGGATCGGATCTTAAGGAAACTGGCCAGCCAGCTGCAGAGAGAGGCTGGGAGGCCGAAGGACGGCAGTTTGTTGAGCAGTCCGTCATGCCAAACTCTGTCGAATGCCTTTGAAATATTCAACGCAATCGCTCGAGACTCTCCGTAGTTTTCAATTGCCCTACTCCATATATGAGTGACATAGGCCAATATATCTCCTGTAGATCTCTCTTTGCGAAAACCGTATTAATTATCGCTGATTATTCTGTTGTTCTCGAGGTACTTGAGTAGTTGCTGGTTGAGTGCACGTTCCATGACTTTGGAGATTGGACAATTTGGCGATAGTTTCAGGGCGTGGTTTTCTTGCCTTTTTTTGGAACAGGTTGCACTCGAGCGACTTTCCAGGAGGATGGGTAAATCCCTTTTCCGTAAGAAAGAGAAAAAAGCCTGGAAAAAACGGGTGTTAGTTCGTTGGCGCAGTTCTTTAGCACGATGGCAGGTATTCTGTCCGGTCCTGATGCCTTTTGCGTATCTAGTTCTTTAAGGAATTTGCGAATATCATGGTGATGAAACTTTACTTCTGCCATGGTAGTGTTGATGTTCGATATGGTGGGGAGAGTCTTGCCTTGGGGGACGTCTAAGGTAGAGTGCGATGAAAACATTTTAGCGAGCATGTTTCCTTTTTTCCTTGGCTGTAGTCGCCGTGATGCCACGTTCGTCCGTCAAAGGGGGGAGAGACGTTTTTGTAAAGTTGTTACTTACTGCCTTTGCTTCCGACTAGAAATTCCTGGAACCACTGGGATATTGGAAAAGTGTATTCCTGATCCTTTGATTGTGTATGTCCTTAGTTTCGTCGCATTCGTTTCTCGCTTCGACAAAATAATTGCTATTTTCAGCGGTCTGATTTTGCTGCCAGTACTTGTAGGCTTGCTGTTTCCTACCTACAGCTCTTTCGCATCTTCTGTCAAACCATGGCTTTCCTTTTGATGGTAACTTGGAATTTGGGATATATGCTTCCATTCCTGAGGAGATTACTTGCGTGATCTCTTCGCAGCAGACTGACGGGTCGTCAGTGCCTATGCAGACGTCGAGCCAAGGAAAATCTAGGTACAATTCTGCAAACTGGATCGTCCGAGTTTGCAGAATTGTAATGCTATTTTTCGTACTAGTTTATCGTTAGATAGATTGGCAAGCACACAACCATCAATATTTTTTTGTATTATCGGCAATATCGTCCCGTAAATATACTTTAAGTAAAGTGAGGCTACCCTTTTAAAAGTGTCTATCCTCCGCCCGATCTTTCCCTGGCCTAGTAAATTTTCCGGTTTCATTCCTGCTCGTTTGGGACCTCTTTTGTCGAGGTGATGCTGAACGCATGGTGTGACGTGCAGCTTCACAGGATGTTGATTCTGAATATTTTTGAAGGACCAGTTCTAAGATCACATTAGTATTGTTTATATGATAGCAACGACTAATTTATTATAAGCATTATTATATTCGTTGTCTTATTAGTATTTGTAGGTATATTTATATAATAATAAATGTAATGCACAGCGACCTTTAACTATAAATAATTAATAGCATTGGCATTACGTGGTCAGTATTGAGTTCTAGATTATGTTAAGTTAACCAAAGTTCATGTCCTTGGGAAGACATTTCATCCCTTTAAACCCTTCTGCTAGGATTTGTATCGAGTATATCTGTCAAAAGCGTAAATAGAGTCCCGAGACGGAGGAGGATCGAACAAGGTCGGCGGGAATGTAGAGTTGGTAGGTGCTATCTTACTCTTGAACAAGGGAGGTTGCTAATGTTAGATCATCAGTCAGTAATAGTTTTTTCTTGAGTCATGCCTTATAGAGGACATAGTCAGTCATCCTTCAATGGGATAGCTTAGTCCTGCCTTTATGTGCTAATTTCTTATTGTTGGTTTGCCTGCATGTGTACACGTATGTGAAAATTGTATCATCTTTCTTATTCCGACAATCTTTCTAATAAGGATATTTCTTTACAGTTTGTATTGATTAGTATTCGTTTGGTATTATTCCTTCCATTATATTTTATTGGTTTTCGAATCCACAACCCCTGTGTGCCCAAGTTTTTGGCAACTACATCCTGATATACTGTTTCAACCTCACATGTTCCTTTACGAGGGCCACGAGAGGCTATCTGCTCCCTACATGTGTTCGTGATCCCTCTAGTAGGACCACCCAATGCTGGATTACATCCTGGGACGACTGATTAAATCTAATTTAACACCATTGTCTTTATAAGAGTGGGTGTGAGGGTTAGAAGTTAGAATCCTTTAAGACAACTCAGGTAAGTATGTATACTCCTGACTTACAACTCCTCAGCCTATTGATAACAGTTACAGAATTAATAAAACTTTTTGTTTGTGCTGTTGCAAGTTTTAATTTTCCTTCTCGTTTCAAAGGTTCAAAAAATATACCTAATACTTGTGTAAATATAACTTATCGTAATTTAAAGAAATGGAGTACTATTAATAATAACAAGAAGTTGCTGAAACTAGTATAATAAGAAATGTCTATTTGAGAACCGCTGAAAACGTTGTACAATATATCTTTCTACTACCTATCAAAAACTTCTGCTATCCAAACCAGGCGGGTGTGTAAGCTCAAAGTGCTTTATTTAAGTTAAAAATTTACACATCAACTTCTTAACATGATAAGTGAAATCATGAAATACAGCGGCTTATTTTTCTCTCAACGTTCCTTTAACAATAAGTCAAAGAAGAAATATAAGTAATAAATATACGACGTAAACGACTAATTTTTAGTAACACGTTTTATTTCGCCAATATTATTACAGCCACTAATATTTTCTCCTTACACCTTAAACCTTCGCCAGTATATTCTTCATAATTACATAAAGCCATGACTCGACTCTGTGCTGCGCCATTCGCCTTCCAGGGTTGTCACGTCCTCGCATATTTGAACGTCGCGCATCGCCTTTACAATATTTGCTTGTTACAATATATTTTTATGATGAAATCTTTCAGAAATTATTATCGAAAAAGGTGACAGAAAGTAGGAAAAACCACTAATTATAGAAAAGCTTCAAATTTTACCGAGTCGGATTCAAATAAGAAACTTGAGCAATTTTCCAGTTTAAGTTTCTTATAGTGTAGTCGCAGAGTCGCTTCCTTTCGAGCCACTTCATGGTCTGAGCAGTTTATAAATATGTCTTTCTGTCATCGGCTCTGCCGGAATTGGTCCCTTGAACTTCAAGGGTGCTGACCACGATACACATATAACGGTATGCTGATTTCTAGACTCGTTTTTGACTCACCCGCGCATCTACGTCAGCCGGGAAAATTTGACGCTGTCATAGTTTATTTAATTAAGTGAATTTTAGATTTGTTTTGTGTTTATATAATGTTATAGGATTATTTAAATTAAAAACTTATAGTATAATTATGCCGAACTGTGCTGTGGCTACTTGTAAGAACCATAATAGGACCACTAAAGGGAGTAATATTAAATATTTTCGTTTTCTTAAACACGAGTTAGCAAATCAGTGGATTCGTGCTTGTCGAAGAGAAGATGGAATTAACATAAAAGATGGTGAGTATCTTTAATTATTAAAGCTTTACTTTATTATTTATTATTTTTATTACATATTTCCACGGTTTACATGATTTTTTATGGCAGTGGCACACACTCTAAAGGGACATCCTATGGCTAGAGATGGATCCTAATTTCACTTATCGTACCGTGATTTTAGCTGCCGCTAATTCGACATTCGGGTGCTGCTGTGCCTTAGTTCGTTCTTTAAACATTCTTTTTAGATATACCACGATCAAGTCACGGTTCACGGTCCAGCCAGACACTATGTGGTTAAAAAATATTTGCCAAAATTTAAATAAGTAAAAAAAATAAAGCAACATGTATTATTGAATTGTGATTGAAGTGAAACTTCTTAACGCGCGCCGGGAGGAATATTTACACATGCTCACATACGGTGGTGCCAGGGTGCTAAAAGCGGTTAGGTTTTGTAGCGCTACAAAAGCTCATTGATTTGCGCACTTAATCGCGCCATGTCTTCGCGATGCAATCGTTGTGTTCCAACAGCTCTCGTGGCCGAGTGGTCTAGGTGGTTAGGTCTCGATTCGGCGGCTCTATCGGCGGAGCGGCGCAGCCTGAGTTCGAACCCCGTTGCTTTTTTTATTTTTTTTTAAGGTTTATGTAGATTTTTTTCTTCATTTGGGCCTTTTCTTTTTGTTAATTGATTGGTATATTTTAAAAAACTACTTTTTAACGAAATCCGTTACGATATGTATTTGATTTTATTGTGATATGTTTGTTAGCTTACAAGCAAAAAATATGGGATTTGCTCTATTACCTTGTCAAGACATAAGCGAAACTTTTATGAAGTATATTTTTTTTCATTTAGGCCTTCCCTTTTTGTTAATTAGTATTATATTAAAAAAACAATTTTTTAACCAAATCCGGTACGATATATTGTAGGGGTCGTCATCTCTTTGACAACTTCTTGATTTTGTCTTGATCTTGTCTTGGTTTCAAGACAAGATCATGGCAAGAAATGATCTTTGTTTTTCAAGACAAGACAAGAAATTAGTTCTCAAGTCCAAGATTTCTTGGAAAGAAACCATCAAAATCTTGAAATTGTAAAATAAAAAAAAATTCATTCGTTTTGCTAGATTATTAAAAAAAAAAACAAAGCACTGAGACATTTTTAATGGAATGATAAAAAAATTATTATGTAAAAAATCACTCTTTTTATTTTCAAAGATTTTTGGATATGTTATGGCTTAAGGTATTGGGATCAAAAAGTACTTTGCAAACCGAGTCTACTTCCGTGGAAATGAAATAAATATGTAAAAATGGGCAAAAATATTTGAATGGGTTCAGAATATTGACTATTAAATAATGAGGTCAATACAAAGAAAATTAAAATTGTACTCTAAGTTTGGTAAAACTATATCTTGTGGGCTAAATTAAATTGGATAATTTTTAATGCTTAATGACTTTTTATTTGCATGGGATTTTTTTTTATTATTTTTGGATATGTTATGGGCTAAGATATTAGAATCAAAAAAAACTTCTCTCAGCTGATCTACTTCAGTGGCGTACAGAATATTTGAATTTACGTATTTTTTTTTTAATTAAGAAAAAAAATAATTTATTAAGTAATGAATTATAAAACAATACTATCATGACCGCGTGCCCCTCGATTCAACGCATCAAGTATAAACATCACATCAACCAATCTCATCCCGACTTTTTTACTTAGTTCTCAAATGTTGAAATAATAGTTAACTACCCATTTATACATTTAAATTATTTTCTAGAGTAAAACTATGTATAATATATGAATTATAATTAGTAATATAAATATGGAATGAAAATGCTTTTATTCTTTAATTAACACACGTACGCGTATAATTAGGACCGTACCTATTATCGAGAATGTCCTTTAAAATCCCCCAAAACTGCGAATATTGCATTTCAAAACATATGTTCTATACACGCTTACATAGCAGAATCGAAAGCGTCGTTCCCGGGTGACGTCACACGTTTCTGTGTGGGAGGTTCTGCCTGCGCAAGAGCATACCGTTATATGTGTATCGTGGTGCTGACGCTTTATGCTTTATGTCGCTACTCGTTGGTTTGTTATACTCTGATAACTATGACGATTAATTAAAATTAATAGGTTACTAAATTGTTAGTTATTTAAAAAAGTACATACCCAGATAAACCCACACCAGACGCAAAAGGTCGGCAAATTCCTTGCCAGCCAACTTTAACCTTGACGTGGCGATTATATGCGGCCTGCACCAAATGGGTATGATTACAGAAATGTTCTTCGAAATTGAAATAGCTGGTCTGCACCAATTAAAATGAAAACGTGTTTTGTTGGTGCTAGTTCGGGAACAATTAGTTATTTATTATAGAAGGGAAAAAAGTATTATATTTCAGCTCGAAGCTAAAATCTAATATTTTTCCCGTGTATAATACACTATTTTTTTCTGTGGCGGGAATAACGACGATTTAATATTGAAAAAACATATTACTACAATATATTAAAGTCAGAAAATTATTGATGTGAAATTTGAATTTTTAAACTGGTAAGCTGTTCTACTTATGGTGACAATAGGCCTGCGTTGCTAAGGAAACCTTTAAAGTAATCAAATATCTGTCAATTTAATACTGTGATTTGATTGATGTGTATATATGTATGTATGTATATCCGGGAAAAAAATAGTCACTTTTTCCCGGGGAAAAAAGTAATTTCATAAAAAGGGATATTTTGTTACCCGTCTCAGAAAAAAAAAATTGCAATAGCCATTCCATTTCTTCTTTCCCAGGCGGTCATGGACATCTTGTTATTATGGCTGCGCTGACTTTTTTGCAGAAATTCCCCTAATACGCTTTAATGAATGCCGATTTAAGGTTATTTTAACGTTGAAAATGTTCCTCTTATTCTAATATAGGGCCTCAAATCGTAAAAAATGCATGCTACATTTGCCACATGACATCATACGCGTGAGAGATCGTGTTAGTTTGTTTATTTAAACTTAAATTTGATCATAAGATATCGATTCAAATGACTAAAATAAATTGGAACTAACTGAAACTAGCCGAAAGTTGATTGAACGACTAACCAAAACTAGCCAAAAACACCAAAACGGGCTAAAACGTATCGGAACAGGTTACAAACATTAAAATAAGTTAAAACTAACCAAAACGAGCCAAATTATAAGGACTAACCAAAAACATTAAGTTTCATTATAATATTATCGGAACCGATTCAAACGACTAAAATAAATTGGAACTATCTAAACAAACATAACCGAAAATTGATTGAATAATAACCAAAACGGGTTAAAATGTATCGGAACAGATTCAAAATATTAAAGTAAGTTAAAACTAACCCAAATTAACCGAATATTGGCGACTAACCTAAATTAACCAAAAACATTAAAATTGGTTATAACGTATCGGAACTGGTTCAAATGACTAAAATAAATAAAAACTAACTGAAATCAACCGAAAATTGATTGAACGACTAACCAAAACTAACTAAAAGTATCCAAAGGCACCAAAATGGGCTAAAACGTATCGGCACAGATTAAAAATATTAAAGTAAGTTGAAGCTAACCCAAGTTAACCGAAGTTTGGCGATTAACTTAAATTGAGCACAAACATTTAGGTAAACTGGTTATAACGTATCGGAACCGGTTCAAATAACTAAAATAAATTGGAACTAACTGAAACTAACCGAAAGTTGATTGAATGACTAACCAAAAACATCAAAATTGTTAATAACGTATAGGAGCCGGTTCAAATGACTAAAATAAATTAAAACTAACTGAAATTAAGCCGAAAGGTGGTTGAACGACTAACCAAAAAGGGCTAAAACATATCAAAACAGATTAAAAACATTAAAGTTGAAACTAA
>MU186977.1:406-45832 GCA_016904865.1 Pissodes strobi
TACAAAAACAAAAGGTGTATGTATTAGTTTATAAGTTTGAATATGGTATGTAGATAATAGGGGAGAAGAAAAATACATGTAATGTAAATTTTAGTAAACTTTATGTCAAAGACGAATAAAAAGTGAGATGCTGGCCAGTTGGATTCTTTCCAGAGCCAAAAAAAAAATAAAAAATACCAGAGATAGCAGAATGTATTTGCATCCCGTCAGGGTGTCTCAAAAAAATTAAAATTCAGAAAAACAAGGAATAAATTCTCGGCGCCCTTAGAATCAAATTAGTTTACTAACCTTATAAATCGATGTGCGTCGACAAAAATTGGTACACATATCAGGGATAGTCATAGAAGTATAACAGAATGCATTTCCATCTTGTCAGAGTGTCTTAAAAAAATTAAAATTCGGAAAAACAAGGAATAAATTCTCCGCGCCCGAGAATCAAATTAGTTTACTAACCTTATAAATCGATGTGCGTCGACAAAAATTGGTACATATATCAGGGATAGTCGTAGAAGTATACCAGAGATAGCAGAATGCATTTCCATCCCGTCAGAGTGTCTCAAAAAAATTAAAATTCAAAAAACAAGGAAATGCATTCTGCTATCTCTGGTATACTTCTATGACTATCCCTGATATTTGTACCAATTTTTGTCGACGCACATCGATTAATAAGGTTAGTAAACTAATTTAATTCTAAGGGCGCCGAGAATTTATTCCTTGTTTTTCTGAATTTTAATTTTTTTGAGACACTCTGACGGGATGCAAATGCATTCTGCTATCGCTGATATACTTCTATGACTATCCCTGATAGTTGTACCAATTTTTGTCGACGCACATCGATTTATAAGGTTAGTAAACTAATTTAATTCTAAGGGCGCCGAGAATTTATTCCTTGTTTTTTGAATTTTAATTTTTTTGAGACACTCTGACGGGATGGAAGTGCATTCTGCAACTTCTAGTATGCTTCCGTTATTGTTCCTGATGTTTCTACCGATATCTGTTAACGTGCATCCATCAATAGGGTTGCTAGGCTTATTTAAGTCTATAAGGGTGCTAAGAATGTATGGTTTGTTTTTCTGCTCTGGCGGGATAGGACTACATTCTGCTACCACTAGTATAGTTTTATGACATTTCCTTAAGTTTTCACAGGTTTTTTTTATAGCATTCGCTTCAATTAATTATCTATTTTTTTCCGGACGGCCTTAAAATTGTAGGCCAAAGCGCTGTGACTCGCGTTTATGGCTGAGATTTTATGGATAACTTCACACTGATACATTTTTCGATAGGACATCAAATAACGTAAGTATTCGATAATAGTTATTTGTGTATTTAGAGCGCAAAGTAACAGATTGCCGCTTGAGAAAGAATGTTACTGCGCGACGCGTAGCGGAGCGCAGTAATCTTTCGAAAACGGCAATCTTACTTTGCGCTCGAAAAACACACAGAACTTTTTCTACAGCCGCATTTTTTTAAATTAAATGCACATTTTTCTCTATACTTATTTTGAAATTTGCAAATGACTGTCAGTTTTGACATATTATATTCGGGCTTCGGGCATATTTAGAACAGGAGTGTCAGCAACAAACTGTAACAAACGCACCACTGTCATTTATTTTCCTTCGGGTTCCATGACCATTCATAGCACACTCGATGGAAAAAGTGAGAATTTTCTTTTCTATGTTCGCGCTAGAGCGCAAAATAAGGATCCACGGCATTCGTCGATTTTGCGATTTCATTTGAATTTAGTAAATAGTTATTTTGCGCGCGGCTGTAGAAAAAATATCTTTTGCGTCTTAAAAATGAGCATTTTCTTCATATTTAGCCACGAAATAGGGAATTTCGTAGGTGGATGATATTTTTCGTTTCGAATACTTTAGGAGGGGTTTTTTTGGGAATGCCGAATTTGACTTTGGCATCGAGAAGGTCGTATGACATTTCTGTACAGAAATATTTCGAAAAAGTAGAAATTTTGAAGAAAAAAAATAACACCCTGCATATACTTTGGAAAATGTTATTTTATTGATGGTAAGATGTAAATGGCTTCCTTTAACCGTTTCCGAGTTAAAAACGAGCAATTAGGACATGTAGTTGGACTCAGTTGGAGGGTATGTTTTTAAGTTTTCTTACCCATAGCCTGATTTAGGCAAACCATCTTTCATGCGAGCGGAATATTAGCATTTTTATAATTATTAAAAAAGGACGTAGCCGGCGGCGGCGGCGTCTTCTGCAATACGTGGATACAGTCGGACTTGCCGCTGATGCAGTTTGACAGCTGAGGGGCAGAGGAGAAAAACCCCACAGAAACAGGTGACGGCGAAGGCCGTCAGTAGCAGTAGTTTTGTTTTTAACTGTTTTGATAGGGGCTGAGTGAAATCAATTTTTTTTTTATCGCATTCCTTTCGAAACTTATTACCCTTGCTGTTGACTATACGCCTGCATGGCAGGCGTGGGTATGCTGCGGCTACTATAATCGATTAAAAAGTGCAATTTGTTAAATGAATATAAAATGCACACATTTTGCCTCCCATCGTTTTTCTTGGGAGCTTCGTGCTATGGCTATTTTAGAGTTTAACTCGATATATCTACCTAAAATCATTTTATAAATTATAAAATGCTAAAATGTAGAAATTAATTTGAGATAAATGTTTTATTCTATACACATCAGCGTTTGGTAGGTCGATGCGTTAATTTCAATTTTATACTCAGATTAAATTTAATATAAAACACTTTGCAATACATATGTATTGTTGATGTAATTTTTTTAATGTTTTAAGCAACAATACAGCTTAAACTTGGTTTAAACATTTTTGAAATTTTAAGAGGTTTTGTTTTGTTTACAGAAAAACATTTCAATTTTGAGTTGAAGAAGTAGTCCATAATCTCGCAGTGGACAAGACTTTTATTTCACTTCTATTTTAATTTTATTTCGTTTTCTTACTTTCCAAATATAAACACAAGTGCAATGTATAATTAAATGTCTTCTATTTTTTTCCCTGTCGCATGTCCCAGCTCACGCTATATCTTTAGGTTAAGACAAGTCACATTCCCAATTTAACGTATCAACTTACCAAACATTTTCTATAAAACAAAAAATCGAGCAAAAAATAATATGTCACAACTTTTGTTAGTAATGCTTACCCTTTTCAGAAACATAATTTGTGTGAATATTTGCATCTACGACAGCTTTTTAATATTTTCACTTTCTTGCCAAGCAGATTGTTACACAAAACTAAAAAAAAATATTTTGCAGTTTATCGGTCGCAATGTCGCATCTAATCGAAACCGCACTAAACTTTCGAGAAAAAGAATCATAGTTGTACATATTTTATTATAAAGTTACATTTTTTGTCAGGCACACCTATTGATTCATTTAATAATTATTAAGGGGATTGCGTAAATGTTTAGTAATTTTCTGCTACAACCTAAATTATTAGTGCAAAATAAATTACAGTTTAAAAAACTAAAAAAACACGCTTTGATCGAAACCGATCTAAAAAATTATAAAATAGAATAAAGTGATTCAAAAATATGATTTTATTTTAAAAAGCGTGGGGTGCTTAAGTGCCATAAGTTTATCATAAAAATCAATTTATCGCTTTGATTGACCAACAGTTTATATGTCAAATTTGATTGATTACTTCAATTTACTAGCAGACTATATGAAGTTATCTTATCATTTCAACAAGAGTTTATCGGCAAAAGTCAATTCATCATTTCAGATGACCAATAATTTATATGTAGATACATTAGATTTAACTCCTCAAATGGCTTGCAGTTTATGTGAATATTTTATTAAAGTATCGTTTCAATTGACTGGCGGTTTGTAAGAAGCACTAGATTTATCGTTACAATCGACTATCAGTTTATGAGAAGAATCAATTGTTCGTTTTGATTTACCAACAGTTTATATGCCAAATTTCATTGATTACTTCAGTTGACCAGCATATTATATGAAAGGTTAATTTATCGTTTCAATTGGGCAGCAGTTTATATGCAAAATTTCGTTTGAATTAACAAGAGTTTATTAGCAAAATTCAATCATTCCAGATGACCAATAATTTATAGGTAAATTAGATTTACCTTCTCAATTCACCTGCAGTTTATATGAAAATTTAATATAAGTATCGTTTCAATTGACTGGCGATTTGTAAGATACACTAGATTTATCGTTTCAATTGAATATCAGTTTATGAGAAAAATCAATTGGTAATCTTGATTTAGCAACAGTTTTATGCCAAATTTCATTGATTACTTCAATTAACCAGAAGATTATATGAAAAGTTAATTTATCATTTCAATTGACCAGCAAATTATTTGCAAAATTTCCTTTTAATTAACAAGTGTTTATCAGCAAAATTAAATTAATCATTCCAGATGACCAATAATGTATACGTAAATTAGATTTATATTAAAAATTTTGCAAGTGACTGGCGGTTTATAAGAAACACTAGATTTATCGTTTTATTATAAAATAATATCATAACTACAATGCCAAACGAATTCCGGACAAAGTGGTCAAGGTCAACTTGTTTCCCAAGAAGTCGCCGCCGGCGCTTGAAAAATAGCATCCCTCTGTTAGTGTTTGAAAGTACTACGGTCATCCAGAGCCCTCTGCTGATATTCATGTTAACTTTGTTAATATCGATTATTTATTTGCATTTTTCAGGATAATTTAGTTTCCGTAGCGCTTCGTAGGTGGAGACGTTCCTGGGGCTATTTTAAGCGACGGAGAAATTTTAGCATTGCCATTATCTTAATAGTCTTTTATTATAAAATGATATTACAGTAAAAAGTTATATGCTCGAAGGCACTATTTTCGATTTTTGGTTTTTGTCCTTATTCAAATTATTGAGCCAAGAATAAAATTTTCGCCCATAAAAAAATGGAGTTGAATTATCGGTAAACAACAGTTGAAAAAATGAGATCCGTGCTTTATGCTCACGAGTGTGAAGTTTCTGTGTAAAAATAAAAGCATCCAATATACAAAAGGAAAGTTGTTTATTTATCGTGAAAGTAAGAATCCCAGAAAGAAGGAATATTATTATATAGTTTTTTAGTTGTGGGTTACGTTCTATAAACATAAAAATCACTTACTCTTCGGGTTGTATCTATTAATTTGAATATATATTAAAATTTGAAGAAGTTTTTTTGTTAATAACTTTGAAATAATTTGTACCATTTTGCTTGAAACATTATATTTGTAAATGATCTACAATTTGTGGAAATATTTATAATTTGTTTTATATAGCTTTTATCAAAGATGGTTATCCCTTCTGAATAATGCAAATAAAGTTTATTTATATAAGCTAAAAGGGGACCTACAGACACGCAAACATTCCTTGAGATTACGCGCGTACAAGTCTGCGCGTACATATACGTTTTAATGGAATTGCCTACACTAGGAAGATAATTTGCAGCATTGAACAATACTCATCGAGAGCAAAGAATAATTCACTTAGATTCACCATAGAGTTCAAGTCTGAGATTACTTTAGTTAAATTCGATAATTGATTGGTAACTTGTGTAGTGCCACTCACCGTGTTTTGCGAGATCCCGGGCTGTTGCGGCTGGGTAGTTTTCAATGTATTTGGAAACTACTTATTGTACTGGGCCGTGTTCCTTGGTGGTAGGTGGGGTTCGCTCTGCCTCTGTAGTTGCTGTCCGCTTGCTTTTGTACCCCGACCTGGATTCGCATGCGCAGCAGCGTCTATTTTTTCGTACTAAATTTCGTTAAGTTTTCGTAATAGATTAGATTTATCGTAATAAATCTTTTAAGCTCTATTATTTTTAAGTTCTTCTTGGGGCAGCGTATGTTTTTTCATAATAAATTTCGTCGGAGATTTAAAAAATAAGCTTTATTCATTTACGGAAATACGAACGTTTATATATTTGGAGGCCGGTCACTAAACAGGGGGGCACGCCCCCCCTCCCTGTCTACATTCCTGGTTGATAGTGGTCAGTTAATCTATAGCGGATTCGTTTGCAGAGTTTGTAAAACTGTATAGAGTGCCGATATTACAGTACAGGTGCTGAATCTAAAATCCCGCAACTATATTCTGTTTGCATACGATATAGACCGGGGGATAGTGACAGATTTTGGGACACGATTTTACTCAGTATGCCTTTCAGAGGACAATATGATCCGTATATCTTCATGATAATAATGCATGAATCAAAGAGTCGTCCTGGGTTCTTCATATTAAAAAAATATTTGTCATTTATTCGAAAACTATGTGTTTTGGTACGATTTTAGTCAGGCTGCCATGTGTTTGGAATGAAATTCAAAATAAAAATTCCTCGGAAAACCATTGGCATACCGTTAAGGTGGGCCCGAAGGGCTGGTATGGCCACGTGAACTTGTATTTGAATAAGGCAATTTTCGGCATCTTTAAAAAGGCTGCCACTGATAAGTATACAAGTTCTTGTTATAAAACTGCCTAAGGAAAGATCGCATACCGATTGCGTATGCCCAAGTACTCTTTACATTGCAAAAATTTTGTACAGTTATGGAATAACATTCTGTGATTTTAGTCAGTACAAAATTTGTTGTAACACTAAGTTTGTATCCTAAAATATTAAAAAATGAAAATGAAGTTGCAAAATACGAAAAAAAAATCCGTTTTTAAGCAGTATGCCTTTTTGTTTTTATTATAATCATGGTATATCTAGGTGAAATAAGAAACGGCATACAAGTTGGGCGAGTTTTCCATATAATTTTTTTTAAAAAAATTAGGAAAAAAATTCCGTGTTTGGTTTATAATTAAAGTTAGTAATTTACTTTGTTAAAATAAAAACGGCATACAAGTTGTGAGGGTTTATCATATTAAAAAAAATAAAAAAAAAAAGTTTGTTTCTGGGAATCGAACAGGGTCGCCCGCACCGCAAGAACATGGCATGATGCACTATCAGAGTTCCTCAAGTAGGAGGCAGTAGGCTACATACAATACGATTTTCCTTTCTTTTAGTACCGGGTAGCTACTACCCAAACTAAGACTGGCATTCGGCTATATATCGAAAAGTAATTGTCGTAAAGACTTATTATGACTAAAGGACTAAAGCGGCCAAGAGAAAATGTTGGAAATTATTTTTAAATTTTCAAAATGACCGCCAGGGGGCGTAATAGCCATCTTAAATTTTAAAACCCGTTTTTTGCAAAATGTGTTAAAATGAAGATAGTAGAATGCATTGCGATTTTAGGGCCGAGATAAATTCGGTTCTTTTTGAAGTGAATACCCGCCGCATGAGAGTGATTTTTCAAGCCCGCGTAACGACATGCTTTGGAATTTTCGTCTCGCAAGGGATAAAGTATATGACTATTTCTCTCTTATGGAATCGGTAATTTTGACTGTTCGAGTCGCGATTGAATCGGACTTCTAGAAGACTCTCACGCGTTTTACACTATAACAGATTTTCTATTATATATTCGCAGTGTATTTGGATCCATAGCTTAATGTTATTAAGCTCAATGCGGTAAAGAGATAATCACTTCTAATACGTGTACTGTGCTACACGCGACCTTTTTTTGTTAAGCTCTTTTTGCTTTATATTCATTCAATATGAGTGAATATTGCCCTTCTGTCTCCTTAAAATTTGAACTTTTTTAGAAACGAGGTATGTTAGCGGCAACAGTTTACATTATCATTGCATTCAAAATAAGGACGAAACATATCAAACCCGTCTACAGATGGAAAATTCATATTTTTTTTTTCACAATAAAACCCCAAAAATATCTCAATAAAAACGGACTTAAAAAATGCACGACTGTAAATGAGGCACGAGTTCATCTGTTTACCTGTAACTATAGCATGCTCGATAGCACCGAAACTTAAAAAAAATCTTTTCAATTTCGATGCATGCATTCTACCACCATGCAATAGAGCACTCCAACAACACATATTGCGTACGACATATATTGGTAATATGTGGAGCAAAGCGTACTTGTCCAATCCAAGCACCTTAAATCCGACGGAATTTGGCTGGATGATAGAGCCGAATAATACGTACGCCCTCCGTTGGTTTGAAGGCGACGAGGTTCCGCAATTCATTCATGAAGTCTTCATTGAACCGAACGCTACAGAAGGTAATACAAAAAGAAATGACAACCGTCACTTCTCATTTACACAGATTATTTAAGGTCCTCATTAAAATGTGAAATACCGATGATTATTTACAAATCATGAAAGGAATTTGCAAGATGACAGCGAATCGATCGCAGCCTTGGATGATGATGATGATAATGAAGACGATGATGATGACGACTTCATTGATGAGGAAGACGATAAAATCGACATCGACGTCACACAAGACGAGGAGAATGTTAACGACGAAGAACCAAACTTCGAAATAGATATTGTAACAGTTCGATTTTGCCAATTTTAAAATTTCATTTATATGCCGCATTTAGGGAAAAACCTATGCTGTATTTTGCACTCATCGGTTTATTAATTCTGAATTTAATAAGTCGCTTGAAATTGCCTCTTTTCTCAATGTAAAATTACCTATATTTTAAGTATAGATTAGCTATATATTCGTATTAACTTTTAGAATCGATTGTGATTATCTATTTTAGTTGATAAGCGATGTATGTACCTTATTATTAAGTTAACTTGGCTTGATTTGTCGATTTATATTTTTAAAGAATTCAGTTAGCCTGCAAATACGTTGCATTTGACTTATTGAACCATAATTTAATTTCAGTTTGAATATTCTATTACCTTTTGAGAACCCTAGGTTGATGTTCCGGAGATCGTTTTTGGACCTCTGCTTTAAATATATTTCTCGTTCGGTACAGCGGACCAGTTTTTTGTAAGGTTTTTGCAAAATAATAGGAATGGGCTAGGTATCGCGCGTTTTTCATTCTCGGTTTAGATTTTTGAAGGTTTATTATTTCTGTCAGAGCATTTCCTAGCCTTTCTGGAAGAATGTAATTTTAGCTCACTACTCGTGGCTTCCGCCGTCATTTATCACCATAATAAGCGAGAATTAAGGCGTTTATTTTCTTAGAATTATTCCTTGTATCGAAACACTCGTCAAGTTTTCAGCCCATGACTACTTGTGTCGCCGTATTTAATTTAAGGCAAATTGACGGAAGAGGGAACGAGGTCTTTTTTAGTTTTGCTCGCCTGGGAAACGTTTGCCAGTATAGCGAGAAATTGCACGTTTTGCGTATTGTGAAATAATACAACTTTTTTGAGGGGATTTTTCGTGCGTTTCTGTTTGTGTTTTGACACGACCGATTATTCGGGCTCTACAAGCTGTACTAGGTAAGCATTTTCTCTGGATTCCTTTTTTCTGTGGCCTATGAAGCACTTGACCGCCATTTTGCTAAATTTTTTTATTTCCATTATTTATAGCGGCTTCCACGTTCGTCCCATAAGACCGAGACCGTCGAATCTCCTCTAATATACCCTCAAGTCCGAATCTGAGGTAAATATCGCTACCATTTTTGCCTAAATTAATGAAATTGACTGCTTATCTACCTTTTATTTTTTTGTGCACATAACGCCATTTGCTTTTCCCATGTGTTATCTTATCTACTCCATTTTACCTGATCCGAATTTTTATTTTAATGCAACTTTAATTTTGATCATATGGGGAAGTTATATATTCTTTTAGGGGTGATTCATACCTATCTTTTTATATTCAAGTTACCTGAACCTTAATGTCTCTTTTATTTGCGTTATTGCACTGTAAGTCCATGGTTTTTTTTGTCTGGGAAAATTTGTTTTATAAAGAAGATGTATTTATGCAAAGATGGAGGGGGTCTATGATTTTTTATTAAAGTAAGGGGGTCTATGATTTTTTATTAAAGTAAGGGGGCTTAATTTAATGCGTACTGGATTATTTCAGGGTTCTTCTGCTGGGCCAGAGTTTATCTGAAGGACTGCAATTTCCTTCTGCTGGGCCAGTAGTTTACCTGGTGAACCAATTTCTTCTGCTAGGCCAGAACTTCTGCGGGGTCAGAACTTCTTCTGCTGGGTCAGAACTTCTTCTGCTAGGCCAGAACTTCTGTTAAAGAACTGCTGTGGTTCCCGCACTAGAGGCCATCGACAGAGGTCGACGACGGGATTTGGGTATATGTTTTATGTTTCATTGTGTCTTATGTTTAATCTTCGTTTACTTTTATTGATATAAATCAAACATTGAATTGAGGTAGCTCATTGATTTTAATTAATTTAATTTACATTTATTCACTGGTTTATCGGACCAGTTAATCAAATTGCTTTGATTTGTTTTCTCATTTTAAAAGATAAGTGCTGGCTGGATAACTTCATTCTTTTCATTAATTTTTTTATTTTATTAATTAGTCGGCAGATATAACTGCTCTGAATTTTATCTTTTTATCATATGAATCAAGCTAACCATATTTTTAATCTGATCTGGTGCTTTTATTAACTTCTCAAGTTTTTTTGATCTAATCATTGTGTCCGCTCATTGCGGCATATTATCACCATCAGTGCAGCTATTAGCGCACGCATACCTAGTTGTAAGAAGCTTAGTCTGCGCCAAGTGATCACTTTGATAAGTAGTTTAGTGCATTTAGTGATAAGGCATATAGAACTGAGGTTTTCCAACTGAATTGGTCTCTGTACGTACAATCTTCATATTGTACTCAGTTTATTTTATTAATTACTTTAAGTCATTTAACATTATTTTGTCTACTCAACCACATTTTACTATAACCATTTTCTCCAGATAGATTGTTGCTGTGTTTGCAAAAAAAAAAAAGAATTTAGTAGCAAATATAGTGTCCATTAAATTTTTAGATTGTGTTTTTTTTGATAGGTTAAGTTGGTTGATAATTATTCTCTTTTTTTTTGATAGTTCGAAATTAGGAAGCGGTTAATTTTATGAGCGAATCTAGCCACTCGGTACAACACCTGCCGAGCTTTTTCCGTTTAGCTGGCTAGAACGGGTGGCGCTCAAACGACCCCACGACAGGGGCCGGGCTTTGTAACGCGACTCTCCGGGGCTAGGTTCAATTTTCTTTTAATTAATTGGGAGAAAAAGTTTGGGGTTCAATCATAAAAAAAACGTGTTGCAATATTGTGGTGATGGAAAAAATGTACTAATTATGATTTATATGATTGATTTCCAATAAACTATATTTTCATAAATTCTTTTTATATTTTCATAAATTCTTTTTTTTTTCTCTATTTTTATAAACTTTAGACCTCATCCATCGGTGTGCCATTTATTATTCCACCTACATATACCATGATTATAATAATAACAGAAAGCCATACTGCTTAAAAACATAAAAAATGTTATTTGCATCTTTTTTTAAATATTTTCGACAAGCTTGGGCCTTATCGATCGGTATGCCATTTGTTATTCCATCTACATATACCATGATTATAATAAAAACAAAACGGCATACTGCTTAAAAACATGGAATTTATTTTTTCTACTTTGCAATGTTTTATGCGTATGCCTATAATTTCTACCCTCTCAAACGATATGCCAATATCATATACATCATATGTTACCATTAACTGTATGAAAATAGAATGGCATACTGACTAAAATCACAGAATGTCATTCCATAGCTGTACAAAATTTTTTCGATGTAAACAGTACTTGGGCATACACAATCGGTATGCCATCTTTTTTTAAGCAGTTTTATAACAAGAACTTGTATACTTATCAGTGGCAGCCTGTTTAAAAACGCGGACAATTTCCTTATTCAAATACAAGTTCACGTGGCCATATCAGCCCTTCGGACCCACCTTAACGGTATACCAATGATTTTACGACGAATTTTTATTTTGAATTTCATTACAGAGCACATGGCAGCCTGATTAAAATCGTACCAAAACACATGGCTTTCGAACAAATTATGAATCATTTTTTAATATGAAGAACCCAAGACGACTCTTTGATTCATGCATTATTATCATGAAGATATAAGGATAATATTGTCCTCTGAAAGACATATTGAGTAAAATCGTGTCCCAAAATGTCACTATCCTCTAATATGAAGTTGTATAAATCTAAATATAATAGTATTTTATTGCAAAATAGTCTGCATGGCTTTGTTCATTCGTCCGAGATAAATTGTGTCATCAAAAGACGCAACTTTTAAAGTTGAGTATCATCAAAGAACATTCTACTACGATAAGAAGACGTATCCTTATGGGCGCACGTGAAACGGCTTGGAGGCATCAATGCGCTCACAATATTTTACTTCGCGGCGGTAACTCTCGGACGATTCGTGCAATTCATGTCCCACGTTGCCAGTATTACTTATATTACCTTTGGAGAGAGAGCAGATTCTTTTATCGGTTAAGGAAGGTCATCCTGGTCAACAAAGTTTCCATGAAAATGGATTTTGGGTAGAGTCCAAGAAACAAGAGGGGACTGTGGCAAGGCGTAAAAATAAGTATCCCATTTAAATGCAAAGGCGTCAATGAACCTGGATTCGGGATCAAGTCCCAGAGCATTTTGTATTCTTTTAGATACAACAAAATCAATAAAATTAATGCTGTTGCAAAGTGTTTGCAGTGTTGTATACCTAAATTGTCTTTGTTTATTTCATATTCTGTATCAGTAGATTCTGTATCATTCTAGACAAAGATACAATGGCAATATAACATTACAGGGTAAAAAATATTTGACAGAAGGGAAGAGATGGGTTAACTTTCCGCATGCGTTGCCGTATGTCTTAAGTTAAAAATCCGGATTTTTTCAATTATGGTATCAATAATAATTAATGAAATTAAAGTAAGTAAAGAGATAGGTAAGCGTAAAAAGAAGAAATTGTGAAAGATTTTTGTCTGAATGGTTTTTATCTACATATTATGTATGACTAATTTTTAGTAAGGGAAGTTCTGACTATTTTTTTTATATCACTTATTTGGAGTAAATTAAAAATTAAAAAATTCCTAGATACTTTATAAGCTTAGTGAAAATCTCATTTCGTTCTACTTAGATTAAAAATGTAAAGCATTTAAATATATATACCCTATTTTCTGAAATAAAACTTTACAAACACCTACAACTGCCATAAAACACAATTGCAAATATAAGACTTTTGATTTGCAGTTATTCGCTAGCGTTCGAAATATACAGTACGTTCATGAATTCTGCCATAAATTCCATGCCCTGTATATTGATATTTTTTTGGATTACCATTTTCAAAATTTTAACTGGGTATAAATTATAAACGGCTTGGAATAGATCCAAACGATTTTTTGTTTTGTTTTGTTTTTTGTAAACTATCTCTTATCTGTTGATTTGATTTTACCGACTTTTCCCAGAAAATTTTATTTCTATTTAAATAATACAATACTAGCAGCTTATGAGAAAACAAAGTAGAAAACTTAATTTGGCAACCGCCATAAATGGTATGGTAGCGTGAAAAAAAATGCAATTTAATAAATCTTGACATATTTCAGCGTTTGTATCCAAAATGTATTATGTCCTTTAATGTAAAGCGAATTTGTGCGAAAATTTATATGAAAGCGCATGCTACTCGTACCTACATTATATCTTTTTAAGTTTAAGACAAGCATTAAATAAATATAAAACTTTCGATTAATGAATTGATTATATAGTATGCTAAATAAAAAAAAATATACTTTCATTAAAAAAAGGAACAGGTACCTAATTATAGCCTTATAGTGTTTCCAAAAAAAAATTGTCATTTTAAGATGGTGTTTCATATTTTTCTATGCAAAACTATTCCTCAAATATGTCAAAGCTGTTTCTGAGCACATTGTATAATAAATAAAATATCTATGTACAAGAACAAAATAATTTTTCGTATACTTCGTATTTTTCGATTAAATCTAAGGTAAATCTATAAAGAGACGCCTGTAAATGCTAAAAATGAAAGGAAACAAGTTAAATGGCAAGGGCCATAAGAGGCTCGCTTAATATCTAAATTTGAATTACAGGAGGTCCCGGATAAGAACGCACGCTACAGGTATCTCAAAAACTTTGCTGTATCTCGTATAGGTGCATGAAAACATATTTCGTCATTGCCACAGTTTATTTCTATAAGGTGGAGTTATCAGAATAAATTTAAACCCCGACGCGACAGTTGGTCTTTATCATCAATAATATCTCATAATAGCACGGCACATATAACAACCAGCAATATCACATCTTCTTTTTTCGCATCTGCGCAAGTCCGCGCGCAAGATATTCCTTCGTAGGAAATCCGTCAAACTGCCGCCAGCGGCGTCGTGTTTTTACGACTGGTCTATTTTATTGCTATTGGAGTTAAATCGAAACCATAGGCGTGTATTTGTCAAATAATTGACATTGTGAGAGACGAACGTTGTTTATGACATTGTGTAATGCAAAAAGCCATGGTGTTTAAGCAATAAGAACTTGTACAAACCAAAGATATTCTTCCAAGATTTCCTGCTCACAGAACAAGGTATACATATATTGCATAACCCATTGATATTTGAAATTTTATCTTACGGCTCTGTTAAAGGAAAATCATACTTATATGTATTTCAAATCCAGCCCTGACTTTTCCTACCCAACTGATATTAGCAAGGTCAAATTTAATTTTTCGCCTGACAGATCGAGTAATATTGCTGGTTTTTATATGTGCCGTGATAATAGTGTAAGTGCCCAGCGACATAAAGTTGCATTTATGAATACTGTAGAGTTGGGCTAGTCTGCGATTTTTTGGGAGCTGCGATGCGATGCGACTGCTCCAGCAGAAGCAGCGATTTTTCGGAGCAGTTTACCAGATACCTAGCCAGACGAACACCAAAGCGCAAGCACCGTCGACAGGTGCGATTGCGACGGGCCATGTTACATCGCTTCTTGTTATATTTACTTTTTCCATAATCTTTAGGTT
The DNA here is from genome assembly GCA_016904865.1 of Pissodes strobi. Taxonomy (NCBI): domain Eukaryota; kingdom Metazoa; phylum Arthropoda; class Insecta; order Coleoptera; family Curculionidae; genus Pissodes; species Pissodes strobi. Next base: position 15,225 of record MU186977.1, read on the forward strand.
TTATATATTATTTTTTGTTTGCGTGTCAAATAACTGTTGGATTTTAGTTTCATTACAAGACATTATATAATCTAGTTTAGTTTCTGTATCAATATGTACCCATATAAAATCATCGAAATCAAAGTATGTATAACTAAGCCATCACCTAAGCCTCATATCTTAATCTGAAAAAATCCAATACAAAAGTGTATCTTTTTGGATTTTTAAACATTTTTGCTAAAAAAAGCAATGAAATTAATAAACGTTGTATAAACAAAATTCAACTAGAAATCAATTTTTGCTTATTTCAAATTGTATGTATGTTTATATAATTTTGGACTTTATGGAAAATTCCAATATTATTTTAAAAATTTTAAGTAAGTAATATATGTATATACATATTACGTTTTCCGTAAAATACCAAAATTGACCAAAAAATGGTACAAGAAATAGGTAGATTGTATTTAGTCATAAACTATCTTATTTGATGTCCCATTGATTTTCTTAATATACTCTAGGTATCTTGTAAATTCGAGGCACTATTGTATTAAAAAGTCATGATTACTTTTTAAATAACTCCGATGTTAGGCTTAGCTACTTTTATTTGGATGACCCTGTACATATGAGGATATATATTTTGTATTTTTTTATTCTCATGCCAAATACTTGTTCAATTTTGTAGATTTTTTGTTTCGTTACTGCTTATTGTCGTTTAAAATACAGTTGTACTTTTAGCATATTATTTTTAAAAATCAAATTATATCACAATATCGTTTTCCTTCCAAAAATACAATACATTTTTATTGCAAAAAAACCTCGGCACGTTATTCACGAGTTCGCGGTAGTCAGATTCATAATTTAAAATATCTATCAGAACAACAAACACTACTTCTGTAGCAGGCAGTAGTTAAAATTTACTCAATTGCTCCATATTTCATGGTTTGCTTCGTCGCTTCAGCCAAGCAGAACGCGGCGACGGCGTTGCCTGTTTGCTATTGCGACCGTCCGGGTTCTGTGATGGCTACTCAGATCTTGTGCATTTAACTAAACTGCTCCAATATATCGCTGCGCTTTTCTTCGCATCGGAGCAGACTGCGACTGCGACGCGACGTCGGTGTAGCAGTGACAAAGTAGCAGACTGCGATATCGCAACCCACCTCTAGAATACTGTCTTGGAAATTTTTGTGTGGCTTAATTGCGGCTAGTCTATCACCTTTTCCCTTTATGAAAACTTTCGTAGTGGGGGCGTATGCTTTCCAGTTTTTCCGAAAGCCGATCATTTCCCGTAGTGCAAAAAATTTATGGATACTGTTTTTTTTTTAATGTAATCGCGAGGCAAGTTTATGAAACGCGCGAAAAATAAAGTGTCCGACAAAAATTTTTGGTCGTTAAGGGTGTCCGCCAATTCAAACATATCCACTTCACGAGTTGAAAAAATTTTTGGATAACCAGCTGATTTTTTCAGGATTACTTAATAAAAATATGTAGAAAATAAATATCCAATTGTCCGACAAAGTACATTTTCCGATTTTCCAGTCCGACGCGGGAAAATCATCGATTTCAAGAAGTCAAAAAATTTATGAATAACTGTCGCATAAAAGAGAATCATGTATGTAAAACAAGTACTCGACATGTAATATAAGTGTCCGACAAATATGTCGCGACCAATCTGCAGTCCGACAAAAAACATCGATTTTAAACAGCATCTTAACACATTATTTTTCAAGTATTCATTAATTGTGATAAAGTTTTATAAGCTTGTGAAATGCGTAAATAGTTAATAATATGTGTTAAAACTTACCGACCCCCAGTCTATGTATTACCTTCTGAAAGTCGGCAGTCAGACACGTGATCGTAGAATTTTTTACAAACCTATTTCGACCCATCCATTACGTTGTGTATTTAGTAGCTCCCAAGTTCTTTTAGAGTTTGGAGCGGCAATAATTCTTTTGTATTTTCCTTGTTGGGAACTCTTGTTTCCCCCTTTTTTTCTTCCTTATCTTAGAAATTAATACACCAAGAACATTTATTAAATAAACAGAACCAGTGAGCACATGTTAACATAAAACAAATCTTAATAAGTGAAGAAAGAACATCTTAATTTCCTTAAAGCTCAGTATGAACATAGGTAAGTTAAGTCCATTTGTTAAACTCTAAATATACTTAATTATGCCACCTTTCATAACTTGTAGTAACATCCAGGACCGTAGTACTTAACATGTACCATTTTTAATTCACGAATCAGTTCACCTATTAATATATATAGTTTGGTCTAGCAGCGATTTCAAACGATTCCAAACCATCCGGAATTTGCGCATAGCGATATAAGCGACGCTTTTATCGTTATGCGCACACTCCGGATGGTTTGAAACCGTTTGAAATCGCTGCTAGAACAAACCATATAATTTAGGTATAACTTAACGTCTCAATGCTAACATATTATTGACGAATATTTAATTACCGACTGTTTTTTTGTGGGCGTGGTATGTTTGTACCTGATAATTATTGCATTGTTCTCTTCTCATAATATTGTATTAGTCCAGAACTTAACGTAACAACGGTTACGATAATAACGAAGATTTTAAAATGGGAAACAAGTCAAGCAATATAATTAAACACCAAGCAAGCCGAAAGACAACGGTCCAGGAGCGGACACACTGTTCCAACTCCTGTCGGACATCCATGGATTTTGTCAATTAATCATCGACTTAACTCGTTACCCTCTCTACAACCTATCGCTTCAATACCAATACCACAGCTTATTCATTATCAGCTAGTAATCTCTACCGAAATCGGAAAGTTGGAGAGTCGGGCACTGCGCCTACCTGGCTGTGCCCTGAGCGGTTCAGTTCCACAGTCTCGTGATTTTTCATGGCAATGTGATAACATGGAGCGAACTGAATTTAAAATGAATTTTCGCTTCAAAATCTACGACAAATTCGTCCGAAGCCACGGCTATCGCCCTAAAAAATCCGGAAATTTCGGGTTTTTATAAAATTTTTCTATTTAAAATCGTTTTTAACCGGATTTTAGACGGTAACAAAACATATTTCAAATTAAACGAACTGTCGAAAGTATTATTCAGATGCCCAACATTTAAAACAATATTAAGTCATGGCCCTCTTCTAAAATTTTCACTTGACCTTCCCAAATCAAAGGATGCCGCCGCAAGATGACTAGCTGGTAATGAATAAGCTGTGCATTATTAAACAAAACAATTGATTTTTCAAAACATTCAAACTACTGCAGGGATTAGAGAAAACGTGGCACATAAAATGATGTTGCGTTAATGATGGAGAGCGTTGTCGCCACACTTGAGCATGGCCTATCGCGACTTGTACGAAAAGGTATACATACGCTCAGCGGATTCATGGCAGCGGCATTGTTTATATACAGGGAATAGTTGTTCAACCTCGAACCGAAAAAGGGCCTCACCGGTAGATGGCGTCCGACCTGAAATGTGCCCATTGACGAATTTCAAGAAATTACTACGCGTCCTACGAGAGACGTTGCAAGGAGGGAGTTCCTACATTTCTATTGGTGCATTGCCAAGGGCTGTTACCTGACGGCGCGACGTGGAGCCGCGTGGACGAGTGTTTCTAATTCCGAATATCTCGTTGTTTATTTTTATATTTTTCCGCCATTGTTCAACTTGAAGAAGCTTTACTTTGTAAAATGTTTGTGTTTGGGTTGTAATGATTAATTTTGTGCTGAGTAAATTGCGATTATCTATCTACGTTTTTTCTAGGTAAGTACAGAAGTACCTACTTCTTTTGTTTTGTAGTTTTTGTCGGAAATCAGAATATTGCAATAGCAGTTTCGAAGTTTAATACACAGAACAGGTTTAATTAAATACGATGAACATTTTTATAACAATCACATATATGTATAAGGGATAGGGCAAATCTTTACATCTACTTTTTTATATCCACGCTTATTTTGTAGGTACATAAGTACGTACATTCATATACACAGATGTACATCTAGGTGTCTGAACAGTTTTGAATAGTTAATTGATTGATTGATAGGCATGTATATGGAAGGATGACAAAATGTATGGAAATAATATTAAATTTAATTAATAGCATATTATGATATGTGTATAAGAGGGCCTTTAAAGCGCGCGCGTTTAGTTTTCTTTAAATTAACTTTTTTGGGTTGTTCCACATTTGTATTTTTTTATTGTTTCAGTTTTTGACAATGTCTTTACAAACTAAGTCAAATTACATTAGATTTTAATTTGTTTCAGATAAGGTCTATTTTGAGAGCATCAATTTGAAAAGAAACATCCCCTGGGCGAGAAGCTTTCTTTGATCGCTGTGCCTACAAAGTATGTCTTCCTCAGTGGTGCAAAATATTTTCCCATTAAATGTGGTTCAAGAAATCTGAGCAGTTAAATTTTTAAAGACTGCTTTTTGTGTACTTGGGTACCCTTTACCTCACCTGTTAAATACATCCCTTACAACAGGAAGAGTTCCAAAGGAAATTAAAACCAGTGTCATTGTGCGTATCCCAACAGTGCCTAGACCAAATAAACCAGAAGAATATCGACCCATTAATTTATTATCGGTAATGGACAACATTCTGGAAATTGTGGTATGCACAACTGCGACAATTTCTAGAGGTAAACAAATTGTTATTTAAAGGTCAGTCGGGTTTTTGGGAAAAACATTCGTGCGAGTCAGCATGACAGATTACAGTATGTGTGTTCGAAATGGCGTTCATATGTTCGTGATGGAAATGTCCTAAGCATTTTCATTGACCTTCAGCGTGCGTTTGGAACCATCGATAGGAGAAGATCATCTGGAAGATTGCTCCCATGTGAATAATGTGTTCACAAATCTGGGTAATAGTGTAATAGAGGTGCCGCAGGGCAGTGTTCTGAGCCCCATTTTGTTTGTGCTATATGTCAATGACCTAGACCGAGTTTTAAATGATAAATTTCTGAGTTTGTTTGCGGACGATATGTTGATGGTTGGTTGGTTGGTTTTTAGTTATGGGCTTCGCGGTTACGCATTTACCCAGAAACGACCCCTATCCAGGCTTAGTAAGAGCTGGGGCGACCCATCCCAGATTAGTTACACCTTGGTGGACAGGGATACTATTTTTTGAACCCCCAGTATGTCGAGTATATACTCCTGGAGGCTCAGACTAATTCATGCACGGCTTGTTTTAAGGTTCGAACACCACCGGCTGGACATTCACACACATTTAAATCTTGTACATGCACGGTTAGAGTCTTATGCAAAGGGGCTTCACACAATGCAGATATAACCAGTTGCTGTCAGAGATACTTCCCATCTACGCAGGGCCCTCAGCCCCGATCTCCTTCAGATCACGTAACCACGTGCACGAATCTGGAAGAATCCTCGTAGGAATCGGCCCTACATTAAGCGACTCACCCTAAACACTGTCCTAACCGGCCACGACTTCCCTTTCGAACCAACGGGGCCCCCAACGCTTTCTGCCGCGAATCACGTGCACTACCCGTGCGAAGTCAGGTTAGAAAACCAGGCTCCCTTTCCACGTCCGAACGCCGCCAACTCCAAAGCGGAAGTCCGACGATATGTTGATCTGTGTTTGCGGGAAGGATTTTAATCAGGTAGTAGATACTATGAACTCAAAACTTGACATCCTGTATAGCTGGTTGTGTGTAAATAGGCGCAGGTTAAATGTAAAAAAGACAAAGTACACTGTTTTTGACTCTAAGCAGAATTGTAAATAATTATAGGATTAAGATAGATAATAGCCCAATTCAAAATGCATTTAGTATGAAATATTTAGGGGTAGTCTTGGATTCTCAGCTTAATTTTTCGTCACATGTAGATCATATTAGAAAAAAAAAATGGAAAAAAGATAGAATTTTTTAGGAGAATAGCTGAGAATCTTAGTCACTGGAGTCATCTTCTTATATATAATACCATTATATATCTGCATTTCTATTACTGTTTTTCATTGTTGATATCATGTAAAAAGGCTGATATACAAATACTCCAGTTAGTCCAGTTGCTACAAAATAAAGCTATGCGCACTATATTGTTCTATACATGTTATACTCACATTAATTTAATACTAAAGACACTTGGATGGCTTTCAATACAGTAAAGCGTAGAGATGTCCAATGTACTATTTTATTTTTAAAACAAAAATCAATTATTGCCCGAATAAGCTGGTTTGAAGGCGATTCATGTTTATCCCACTGGAAATTCATAATGAATGTTTTATTACGGACTTTAATATATAAACAATGTAAGTCATATTCAAAATGCTAATTAACGTTATAATTTTTTTATTCACTATTCACTTTTATTCACGGAGTAAAAAAAATTTTTAATATTACTCCACTAAGAGTTATTTTTAGTTACTTCGTATTTGAAAAAGTTGTCTGCAGTTTTTTTTAACTGGAACATGAAACTTTAAATGTATATATAATTGTATTTTTCCAATTTAGTACAATTAAGGTTTTTTTTTTTGCAGTGTAAAAAAAAGGAATATTTTTCTATCGAGTTTGAATTTTTTAAATTAAAAAATACTTTTAATGAAGAAGTAACTTTTATGGACCAAAAATTGTTTGGCAGGAAACATGATTTTGATTTTGAATATGATTTGACCCTTTTTATATATAATTTTTTAAATACTAATAAATGAGATTGTGATGTCCAGGCCAGGGTACCCGATTTAACTGAAGAAATGTAAAACTTTTAGTTAAATTTTAATCGTTCAAATGAAAAAAATAAATATTGGAAGTCATTTGCCCTTGGACTATAAATCCAAAAACCGATAGGAAATTCAAGTTCACTAGACACGGTTTTGCGCGCGGACTATTCCACCACTTAATTCGGCATTCATGCAGTTTCCCCCGAAAATCTTGATAAAAAGAACTCCATTGGTCAATAGGCGTTGCCAGAAATGTTCGTCATCCAAGTCGAGGACCTGAGTGAACCTTGAAAAGCAATTGAATGACCTCATTTTGGTCCAGAGTGGAAAAAACCCAGTTAAAACGCGAAGAGACGTTGTCGGCGGAAAAGAAGCGTCTTGCGTCATTACCAATGTTCTAATTGCTGCAGGCAAAAATTCCAGGTATTTCTGGGAGAAAGACACGCCTCGAAAGTTGCGAAATATCACGCGTTTCGTAGGTGGACGGAGATTCTGGATTTTTCTGGGGGACAAAACGTGTCGAAAATTTTGCTATAAAACCACGATTATATCGAAGAAAAAGAAGTCTTATTCTCCAGTCCAGTTGCAGTGGGTCACTATGGCCAAATTCAAAATGTTATAAGAAATATCAGATGTAGCGAGCCGCTATGCTGAATTTCATTTAAAAAGTTTAAAAAGTTAAATTAGTAATTTTGTCGTCGATAACATGGTCTTAGTTGTGACCAAACCGAGAGTAGTGCCTTTCAGTTTAAGGGCTCGTGGAAATAACGAAATAAATAATTGAATTCATGTCAACGATTCGAAAAGTAAAGAAAAGTAACGGGGTGAACCATCGTCATTCATCGAGAGTTAAGATGTTCAAATCCAAGAAAAGGGAGCAACGGCGACAGGTTCCGAGTTCAAGTTAGAGATAGACTGTAAGGTTAGTTAAAAAAAAATTGTTAGTATATTTGAAAACATTTATCGGTGACTGTTTGCAAGAAATTCATGAATAATTCAGTAACACATTTCAGTATTCGAGTTAGACAGTAGATCTAATCTTAAAGCATAAAAATTGTTAGTATATTTGAAAATCTTTATTGTTGACTTTGTGCAAGAAATTCATGAGTTTCAGTAAAACATTTCAGTACTCGAGTTAGACTGGAAATGTAATTCTTAAAGCATAAAAAATTACTGTATATTTGAAAACATGTAGCGTTGCCTGTTGGCAAGAATTTCAGGATTGTTTCGGTAAAAACAATTGAGTGTTAAATTTAGATAGTAAGTAAATTTAAATGATGAGGCAGAGTGCCAGTATATTGGGAAACGTTTAATGTAGTATTCGATAATTTCAAGAGTAGCCCATTAAATAATTAATGTTATAATACTTCGCATTTTATTTAATTAATTCACTGCAGACAAGAATATCGCTGACCGAAATTATTTTATTATTCCATATTTTTTGACTGGCTAGGAAAATATAATATTTTAGGAAAGTTGCTACACTGAAAAAAATTCACAGTGTCTAATTAATAATACCAGTGTCATTTTCATTTATTGTGCCAGTTCTGATTCTCTGACGCTGTAGATACGCGGTCATATTAAAAATTTAAGCGAATAAATTTAGCCACTATAAAAAGGCTCCCTTTCACTTATTTTATCAATTTCAAAACATCATTGATGTGGCTTATATTTATTTAATTATATTTAATATACTTGAGAATAGAAAGTAAGTGCTGGTAAGAGGCATAAAGTGGTTTTCAACTAGGTAGCGGAATATGGGTGGTTGCCCATATGTAAAGGAAATTATTTTACGTCGAAATTAGGGTGTCAACACACTGGTACTGCGAACCCGTTTACAGCTAATGAACAAAGATTGACGAAACGGCCGAAAAATACAGTAAGTAAAGGATTAGGGTAAATCGGCGTTCATTACAAGATCTGTGAATCATCTTATATTTAAATAAAGATAAAACATTAATCGACGGATTTCAATTAATTTATTAGTTGATTCCTATTAAATGGTGATGCTTTTAGGTTGTATCTACGTTAATGTAGTCCAATTACTTTTCGATATTTAAGTAATATTTAAAGTACTTATTTATGGAGTTGTAGTCGATCTAATGTCTTGATACATCAGTGTTTATCACAATAGCTATATCAGCAACTTCTGATTGAAAAACGGCAAAATTAATTATGGTTTCAAATTTCCTAAACTGGTGATTAATTGTAACTTATAATATACAAGAAAGTTATTTTAAGAACATGTAACTTTACAAATTTGATAGGCAATAACGGAAAACGTTAATATGAAAAAATTTGGCATCTAAGATAAAATAAATGAATCATTTCAAATGGAAATAATACAAGTGAACATAAAACGATCAGTTGAAAATAAGGGGTGGATCAAACCAGAAGTTGCCCGAAACAGCACACTACTCTCGATGCTTATTTTTATCTTATATAATTGCTCCTTAGTTTTAAAGGTTATATAGGTTGATGTGTTTTATTAATTGAATTGTTTTATTTTCGAGTAAATATAGTTTTACTCGGATGTTGTTTGTTTCACTATCCTAAATCCGAATTTTTTCAAAAATTATTTACTTGATTATAGCGAATAACCTACAGTATATATTTTGAAGAGTACATTTATATTATTTTAATTTGATTGTCAATTATGTAATAGTAATAATGATAATAATGGCTATAAGCGATTGAAAGTTTTGAACATTGGCTGTAGACCTGGAGCGATATTATATGTACCGATACATAAATTAGTATTATGCCGAACTCATATTAAATAAAGACATATCTAAAGTGGTAAGAGTTTTGATTTCAGTTTTTAAACACCTTATTTCTTATCTCCCTCTCTTTTGCAAAAATAATGAAATTTAATAAAATGAAAATAGTTAATTTTATTATTAATCTCCAAATAACGGGACTTGTTCCTGGTGCATAAAATTGCAGAAAATGTTTAATTGTCTTCTTTCTATAAAAAGAAAAAATACATAAAATAACTATACCTACCTACTATTGGAACTAAACTTAATTTTTATCTATATTTCTCTATAAACATTGTAAGTTTAAAAATTGTAATACCTAACTTTTTGACTAATAGGAAGCGAATAATCAATTTTTATAAATATATTTTTTTTTTATAGTTTAATAATATGTTTTTAGTGTTCCTAATTTTGAACCAAACAATAAAATAAATTCAATTGAAAAGTCAAGATTGGGGAAGCACGCATTGGAAATTTCATTCTATATAAAAATTAAACTGATAAAACCGGTTCTTGCCACTTAGCCTTGGCTGAAGTTCATTTCTTGGAAATCTACGGCTCCGCGAATATAATTTTGTATTCCCCTTTCTACCCCTTCCTTTTCGTATGTAGGGTAAACATCGCATGTGTTTTCATTCAGTAATACTGTTTTTGGTGCCAGCCACTGGGGGCAGCACCTCTCCACAGACCCCGTTGAACGACTATTTTCTTATAAAGACAATGGCAGCGGGCCGCGGGTATCGCGATTTTTTCTAGAACTGTTCGATTGTTTCGTTGCCACTTATTGTATTTACATATTTCCTTTTATTAATGTTTCAAAATTAGCCGGTTATTTGAAAGTGGGTGTATATAACATACACACTCCAAGCATTAGTACGACTAAATTCAAAAAAACATTTTGCTTCTTTTTTACGCATAGGTAATGTTTTACTGTCTAACAACTTATTCATTATGTTCTCTAGTTCATTTCAAAGCAAAAAATCGAAAGAAGAAATTGTTATTAGTAAATTTATGGCTTCGTGAAACCGATGATTTTATCGCGTCGGAAAGAAAAGGTACTTTGTCGGACAATTGGATATTTATATTCTACATATTTTTATTAAGTAATCCTGAAAAAATCAGCTCGTTTCCAAAAATTTTTTTAACTCGTGAAGTGGATATGTTTGAATTGGCGCACACCCTTAACGACTAAATATTTTTGTCGGACACTTTTTTTTTCGCGCGTTTCATAAACTTGCCTCGCGATTACATTTAAAAAAAAAAACAGTATCCATAAATTTTTTGCACTACGCGAAATCATCGGCTTTCGGAAAAACTGGAAAGCAAACGCCCCCACTACGAAAGTTTTCATAAAGGGAAAAGGTGGTAGACTAGCCACACAAAAATTTCCAAGACAGTATTCATAAATGCAACTTTATGTCGCTGGGCACTTACACTATAAGTCGTGATTCCAGTATATTGTATTCGTTGCTTGGCAACATGCAATAACTGTACGGGAATATAGCATGTCCGTCCTAGGACGTGAATATAACATTTCCGTCCTATTCAAACACCTGGTTTGTTAGATCTGGCGTTTATCAAAAGTAACATTTAGCTGTGGTTTCCGTAGTTACGTAATAAACTCCAAGCTTCATTTTTTCTTGACGGGTGTTTAACCTACAATCAATGTACTGGCACACATGACCGGACATTTTTGGTTTTTTTTTCTATAGCCACTCTCTTATAAGTCCATACCAGTACATACGTACTCAACTGCGATCAACCAACTGTCGCCGATATTTCGCAATGCGCGAATACGCCACTTGCCGGTCGGCGCGCCGCCCGCGCTGCCGCGTAGCTTTTTAGTAGAGTGCCCAACGCAGTAAAAAAAAGCCTTCTATAAATGATTCTTGTGGGCACCTCGGGGTTACAAGCTGAAATTTTCACAGAATGAAGGCTTTATTATATTAATTCAAAATCCCAAGGTAATGAAAAATCAGAACGGGCAAAAGGGCAGTATACCACAAAAACCGATATTATTGTATGAACATATAGAATATTAATTTATAAATGTTCTCATATAAAATTGATGTACATTTTTGTACGAATTAGATTTTTTATCATTGCTTGAAGTATGCGGATTACATTGGCCCTTACGCAAAATCAAAAATCTCCCTTCGAACCTGAGCAAAATCTGATTGAAATATACTCATTTTTGTATTCACCTCGCATTCTCTCCGAAGTAAAGGCTCAAATCAAAATTTTTTATTCTTGCAAAAAGTTTGCCCAGAATACATAGGTGCAAGAATAATTTTTTTCTCAGATGGTAATGGAAAAATAGAAATGTAAAAAAGTAATTTTCTTCTATCCGCGACCGTCCGATCTCGCGCTGCTCGAGTACTCTCGCATCACTTTTCTCCATAGCTTCCTCTCTCTCTCTCTCGCCTGTTGTACAATACAATAAGCGCTTTTACACGTTACGGGTTAAAATACTAATAATGGCTAATTAAATTAAAAATATAAGATCATTATTTGAATAAAGTCAATGAAGACATTTTCGATTATATTGAAATTTATTTTTCTTCTACGCAATGCGACTGCTATTAAAAAAAGGACTAGCTTTTATTCAGAATAGAAAAACAAAATGTAAAAAAATCTTTTTAGTAACAAAATCTATTTGGCTTCAGTGTCTGTATCTTCTTCAGGAATAGACACAATGACTTCAATATTGCATTCCAGTAATTTTTTGCATGATCCTATGCAACCTATTTAATTTCTTCTACATGTACAAGCTTTGCTTCCGTACAATCTAATTAAAAATTATTTGATTAAATTTTATTATCTACCTATTTAATATAATAATAATTTACCTTTTTTACATCCACATGCAATAAATACTTTTACATCCGAAGGAAATGCTGTAAGTGTTGTTAAAATTGGGGGTTCTTGGATATCACCTGCCTCCTCAAATTCCCATCCGTATTCTGTCACCTCTGGTAATAGGGGATTTAGTTCTAAAGAACTGAAGCCCACCTTAGTTTGATAATGCGCTCTCAGACTGTGAAATTTTAAACTACTTCTTGTAGGGGCTAGTTATTTCAATTAGCGATGAAGAGGCCAATAATGTCCTTAAAATATTAATTGACGAAATGTTTGGATTTGTTGAAAATAATTTTATGATAAATTTCTCTATGTTATTGAACATGCCATCTGAAAATTCCTGGACCCCAATACCGTCTAAATAATCGGAATAATTTAGATAAGTTTTCCAACATTTTATTTTTCCTAATCCTGAAAACTGGCTGGTTGTATCACAACCAGTTAGAGCATGAAATGCAGGTAAATCTTTCGCAAGTTTTTCCTCTGGGTTGATAACATGAACCGGCCATATATCGCACCGAATTTCCTCTTCCACATTTTCCCCAAATTCTTAAGAAATATATATTTTTAAAATGTACCAGAAGTATAAGTACATCAGTGTCATTGTAGTCCACTATGCATCTCAAATACACACAATGTTTAGCAGAGAGTATATGCAACAAAATCCTAGTATCAGCTTCTTCGTGACTAGAGAATAGTAATTTGTCCTCAATTGGTTCGCAATTTGTTTTCTTATCAAAAATATTGGTAATCCCCCACTATAGTTGCGAACTTGAAATTCGTTTTATGAGCGTGCTCATTTAGATACAAAGTTCGTTAATTGTTTTATTATTAAAAACAGAGTGGATAAATAAATTCCACTGTTGTGGAAGAGTAATATCAGATCTGTCAGTAATTCTTTCAATAGAGGTTTTTGGAGCGCTTTTTAGACGAGGTGTGTTCTTAATTGAATTGTCTCTATAATGATCGGAAAACTACCCCCTACAAAAAATAGTTTGGGTTCGTTGTGTGGGTGAGAGGTGACTAAATGCATTCCAACTGCATACGGTTGGAAATCTGAGGAGGCAGGTGATATACAAGTAGTATCCCCAATTGTGACAACACTTCTAGCACTTCCTTCCGTTGTAAAAGTACTTGTTTCATGTGGATGTTAAAAAGGTAAATTATTATTAGACTTAATAGGTACATAATTAAGATTAATAAAATATATTTTATTAGATTGTGCAAGCAAAGCTTGTACATGCAGGAATCATGAAATATGTTGCACAGGATCATCCAACTGCATGGCACAGAGCATATGTAAAAACAAACTTACAAGAAAAAAATACTGGAAGACAATACTGAAGTCATTGTATCTATTCCTGAAGAAGGTACGGACACTGACGATGAATAGTTTTGTTATTACATAGATTTTATACATTTTGAGTTTTTTTATACTAAACGAAAGCTATTCATCTTTTTAATTGCAATTACATCAAGTATATGATTATTTATAAAAAAAAACTATAGTATTTTTCTACTTCTTTACTACCTAGCAGCGTATATGAAAAATAAATCTCAATATACAACGCCATATTAGTATAACACCATAATGCATAAAAGCGTTTATTGTATTGTACAAAAGGCGAGAGAGAGAGGGAGCTATGGAGAAAAGTGAGATGCCAGAGTACTCGAGCAGCGCGAGATCGGACGGTCGCGGCTAGAAGAAAATTACTTTTTTTACATTTAATTCTTACCATTTGAGAAAAAAATGTATTCTTGCACCTATGTATTCTAGATACTTAGGGCAAACTTTTTGCAAGAATAAAAATTTTTGATTTGAGCCTTCATTTCGGAGAGAATGCGAGGTGAATACAAAAATGAGTATATTTCAATCAGATTTTGCCCAGGTTCGAAGGGAGATATTTCAATTTTTGATTTTGCGTAAGGGCCAATGTAATCTGCATATTTCAAGCAATGATAAAAAATCTAATTCGTACAAAAATGTAGATGAATTTTGAATGAAAACATTCATAAATTAATATTCCATACGTTCATATAATAATCTGGATTTTTAAGTATACTGCCCTTTTGCCTGTTCTGATTTTTTATTACTTTGGGATTTGGAATTAGGTGCCCACACAAGGCAAAATAAGTTATAAGTATAACTCTACTATTTTGTTTTTCGCACAAACGATCTCCCGGTGCGAATTGACAACAGCGAGGTCGCCGCAGCTGTATTTCAAGCGACCTTGCGTCGATGGGGCCAGGCTTTTCAGAGTCTGGCCTCATTTCGGGGTTCAAATATTTAACGAGTGATGGGTTTTCTTATCGTAGTAGAATATTCTTTGGTATCATGAAAGAACTGTCGGGTGCATGGTCTTTGACCAGGTCATTGAACTTTTTGCACTGGCATCTATCTCGACCTATTCGGAGTTTCACTACGACATAAGTTTAAAAATAAGGTCATCAATTTAGATTTGTATTAAATTTTATTGTCTGATTAATACATTGTTAAGTCGTGTCATCTTTTTTTTGATATTAGAGTCTTCTGCTATAAAAAAAAACTAACTTATACATTTTTAAAAACAAGTACACCTCGGGGATAAAGAATAAAAATCGTTGTGATAAAAACATTAAAATCTTAAGTGCAAAATTTAGTTTTTTAAGGATATCTTCCTGTTAGAAATTGTCCAAATTAAAATCGCAATTTAAACTTTGCTGTATCCCTGTTTATTATCTTTGTATATGCATTAAGTGGCTATTGTCATAGTAAATTCATGACACTTCAGAGTTAATACATATTTTTTTAAACTCGGTTGTTTTGTAAATCCTAATTCCTTCATTTACTTCATAAATTGAATTATATCTAACGTTTTACTATAATAGTTGCATGCATAATGCATTTAGAGATATTTGATATTCCCCAACTAGGTTCAAATAATATAACAATAATAAGAACTCGCAGTGCCATTAAAACTAAGATAAAAGTAGATTAGCATGTATGTCTCTATTTTATTCAGAAGTTATGTAATTCTGTGAGGGTATGCAAAACATTTGCTATGCTGAGAAGTTAAATGTATCTATGGGCATTAAGAGCGCTACTTGCCGGAGGTGCGAGCAAAAGAATGAAACCCCTCTCCATTCCTGGGCAGATGCACAGTCTTTGCAAAAGCGAGGCACGCCGTTTTCAGGTCGACAATACTGCAGGACGAGGAGACCTACATCAGGAGATCAGAGAGACTAGAGGGGACTAAAGGTGGGGTGGGTAGTTGAGAGTACACATGGAGTATGCTGCAAGGGCATTTCAGCAAGGCCCTTTAGTCTCCCCTCAACTAATAATAATAATAAAGGTATCCCTGGTGCAAACTATAATCAATCATATCACATGTACTATATTTATAGCACTAATTCTGAACATATAAGAACCATAAAACTATGAAAACATTAGAGTAATTAAATTAAAATCTATAACCCAGAAACACTCCATCATTCAACTTCCATTTTGCCTTCATTTTTATTATCTTCTTCTGATTTGTTTGAATCAACAACTTCCTCAGTTTGTTGTTCATCCTTATCTGCCAAAGCAATAGAAGCTGCATCATCAGGCCCCTCTTCTGTTGTATTTAGTACATTTTCTATTTCATATTGGGCATCCACTTCAGCTAACGCTATAGTTCCTTCAGCATTGAATTCTTTTATCACATGCTTTTCATAATTTTCTGGACATATTTCACTAGATACCTCAGTTTCTTCTTTTTTTCTTTCCTCCAAGACGGTTTGTTCGTTTTCTTCTGTACTCTGTATTAACGAATTCATGCCTAACTCATTGTTTTGTTCCGATTCAAAACCGTTATTTAGATGTAATAAATCAATCTCATCCATTCCAGTGTCCGATTTCAGACTATTATAATTAGTTACTTCAGATTTAAGATCATTAGTAGCTTCAGTCTCGATAGTCATACTTATTTCAATATCTTCGGCAGCGCTTTCTGGTACATCAATCGAGCTTTGTTCTGCAAAACTTTCGGTGAATTCTGAGGTGGAATACTAAAAATAAATTTATTTTTATTTATAAGGTTTTAGATGGTTGTTACAATATTAACATTTCAAGAACATTAAAAAAAGCCCTTGAAACAGTTTTAAAACCGTTCACAATCTGAGAACGATGATTGGGTTTCAAAAAGACCCTGTAACGTTCTCATGGAGGCACGCAGCGACGTGATACCTGAATGTTTTTAATAAAGATATTTATTTTTTATTTACTTAAAAACCTGTATGTGATATTTTTATGCTTGATGTGGTGAAATGTACAGGGTGGCGCATTTTGGATGCATTTACGGGGTTTCTCGGTAATTAGTAAAGATAGAAGGATGCGGTTTTCGCGACACCGGGCTATTTTTTTATTAAACAAAAGATACCGTAAACAGAATTTTCCTATGCCTCTTCGTTTTTGAGCTACAGGGCGATTTAAAAAATGTTGTATTTTCGGGAACCCCTCGTATCTCAGCTACCTGATAACTTACAGAAAAAATAAAAACCGATGCTTATAGTACTTTTTACGTAGAATTCAGTGGCGTGCCCGAAATTTTTGCCAGAGATACTGTTTTTGAGATATGACCCAAACATATAATTTTTTAAATGGAACACCCTGTATTTTTTTCCGTCATTAAATTGCTTTATTTTTTCCCATAAAAATGATATATAACACTTAACATTTTCTATTTTTGAAAATGGTAAAAATTAAAAAAAAAAAATGCGAATTTAATGTTATATTCTTCTAGTTGGCTATGAATTTTATTTAAAAATTCGAAACAACTCTATACACTTTATTTTACTGATTGAAAAAATAACATATCAAGAACTAGTTATTTAAATAAAATTAATTATTTTTATTTAAATTTAATAGTCGATAAAGAAACAAAAATCAAGAATTACTTGAATTTAATTAATTATTGATTATAGCTATATTAAGTATATTATAGGTATAACAAAAACATCATTCTGTTACCTCTTATTATCAAAGTGCAAGCCGTTATTTTCTAGACACTGCCTACAACGGTTTTCGACACTTCGCAATGTATTATATAAATGCAATCGGGTTACTTTCCTTAAACTATTCCTAAAACGTACTTGCAGTTCATTAACGTTATTACTTTTAACTCTATATATTTGATTTTTTATAAAACCCTAGAAGAAAAAATCTAAAGGCGTTAAGTCAGGTGACCGAGGTGGCCACCTAACAGGACCACTGGTGCCTATCCACTTATTATGAAAAGATCTGTTTAGAACATCACCCACTCTCCTTGCATTGTGGCTTGGTGCTCCATCTTGTTGGAAGTAAACGTCATTGATGTCTTGGGTTTCTTCCAAAAGATTTTCTTGTAAAATGTCTATATATCGATCCGATGTGAGATTACCATCAAACACAATATAACAGAAGATTCTGCAGTTATACAGAGCACACCAAACGTTAAAACCAAATTTCCCTTGAACTACTCTGTCAACTGTAATGTGTGGATTGCGACTTGCCCAATAAAGATTATTATGGCGATTAAATATTCCTTGGCTGGAAATATGAGCTTCATCCGACCATATAATTTTCCTAAAAAGTAAATTGTCCTCCCTAGCTTTTCTCAAATACCAATTACAAAATATTATTCGCCGTTCGATATCACCCGGCTGCAAAAGCTGAACTTTTCTATAATGGTACTGTCGATACTTGTGTTGTCGCAATATTTTCTTAATTATTTTCCGATTTACTCCAATATTATTTCTAATTTCTCTTGAAGAGGCATGCGGGTTAGCTACAACATATGCAACGGTGTTAATCTCTTCGATTTCCTTGTTTTCTTTGTGGTAGAGTTTTGGTCTTGGCTTTTGAAATGATCCAACTGTCTGCAGGTTTCTCTCGAGCCTTTTAAATATTTGAAAATACATTTCGGAGGCAGCAACACTATTTTTTCCACGTTCAATATAACATTCTAACATATTAAATTTATAAAGATTGTCATGCGCCATTTTTTACTTTTTAAATCACTGTTTTTATAGCTGTCAAAAAATCAAATAACAATTAAATTTAACTTTTGTTTCGAAGGCCTACTTTGATCTAATAATGCCCTTTCAAGACTAGTTTGTTTGCAAGCCGGTGTATTAATAACATAGGGTCATAATATTATGATAAGAATAATTTTTTAAGTAATTCAACATTGAGAGTATTGTTTCGAATTTTTAAATAAAATTCATAGCCAACTAGAAGAATATAACATTAAATTCGCGATTTTTTTAAATTTATACCATTTCCAAAAATAGAAAATGTTAAGTGTTATATATCATTTTTATGGGAAAAAATAAAGTAATTTAATGACGGAAAAAAATACAGGGTGTTCCATTTAAAAAATTATATGTTTGGGTCATATCTCAAAAACAGTATCTCTGGCAAAAATTTCGGGCACGCCACTGAATTCTACGTAAAAAGTACTATAAGCATCCGTTTTTGTCTTTTCTGTAAGTTATCAGGAAGTTGAGATACGAGGGGTGCCCGAAAATACAACATTTTTAAAACCACCCTGTAGCTCAGAAACGAAGAGGCCTAGGCAAATTCTGTTTACGGTATCTTTTGTTTAACAAAAAAATAGCCCGGTGTCGCGAAAACCGCATCCTTCTATCTTTACTAATTACCGAGAAACCCCGTAAATGCATCCAAAATGCGCCACCCTGTACAACCCAGGTTCTAATTCTGACGTATTTATTTAATTTTGTATAAATAAAATCAATTTTCATTAACATGGGCTAATTCTACTTAATTTAAAATGAAAAATAGGCATAATACGCATACAGCATCCAAAAGAAATTTTGCTGGAACGTCATCAATTACATCAGAAGTCAAAAAGATACTTGATGCAGTGACTGACGTTATGGTATTGAGATAAATACCCGTAGAAACACAGCTTGGGGTACTATCGGGAAAAAAATACTAACCAACGCGCAGCGATAGAACATAGTGTGATTTGTATTTTTTATACTTGTCGAAAATGACGGAGAGTCTGTTTATTAAGTAGCACAAGACAATCATTTTCAAGACAGTATCAAAACATGCTGATAGTTCTGTAAAAGTTTGCTGGGCAAAGCGACAGCGAAATAAGAATTTGTGAAGAAATACACTGAGACAGAGTATTATCTTGTCTAAAATGACTGCTTAAACAATCGAAAAATTGACATGCTGAAAGGACTTTTAAAATTGTCAACTGTTATCTGTACTATTTGTGTACCAAGGGCATGATTTGACCGGGTTGACGTTTATAAGAAAACGGTATGACAGGGCGTTATGAATCCATAATGTCCCGGGCGTTATGGCTATGTTTATACAGGGTGTCTTAAATAGCGTGTGCCAACTGCCACTATTGCTATCTCTGAAACGATAAGTGCTACGAGGTCGGTTAAAGAAGAGAAAAGTTGCCTTTATTGATATCCATTCAGGACCCGTCTACAGTATTGCTAAATTTCTGTTGGTTTCTAAGATACAGGGTGATTTGTGAAAAATGCCTAAAAATATTTCGTCGATTATTACAAAAACTGCTCATTTTCGAGACACAGTTTAAATTCGAAAGTTTTATAATTTTTTCCGCTCTACAATATGATGCCTTCAAATTTTACCTTCGGCGTTTCGTGGTCGTGCCACCACCATCAACTTAATTTTCTTAAATACGGACCTGGATTTTTTATTTCAGATTTTATAAGAGCTTCTGATGTCTCAAAACCAATGACGTATCGCACTTGTATCTTAGAAACTAACAAAAATTTAACAACACTGTAGACGAATCCTGAATGCGCATCAAAAAAGGCAACTTCTCTCTAATTTAATCGACCTCGTAGCACTTACCATTTCAGAGATAGCAATAGTGGCACACGCTATTTAAGACACCCTATATATCTCCTATCTTAGGCCTTATGAGCGAATAATACCGAAGTTAAATATAACCGTTTTGCATGTACATGTACTTGATATATTCGACTTTACTCTAATAAAAAGTATCATGCATCTAATTTTTATAAAAGCGGTGATTTTTATAAAAACAATGATCGAAATAGCGAAGGTAACGGATTTCACTATTTCGCTAGCTAATTTTTAGGAAAGCCACAATTTTTATAAATATAATTATCGAAAAAGCGCATCTTACTATTTCATTAGCTAATTTGTATGAACTAATTGAGAAAGAAAGTGAATTCCAAAATGTTTATTATTTAAAAACCCAATATACAGCTGATTCTATGATTTAAACGTTAGGTCATAATTCAGTTGTATTTCGAAAATTTAATGTTATACAAATATTTTTCGTTTCAGAGAAAAATTTTCAGAGAAATCTTATTCCTCTTGATGTATCTATATATTTTTTTAAACTGGAAAATAACAGATCTCGAACTAAGCGATACTAATTAAATAAATCGAGATAAATTTATCTTGATACCATATACTGTCCAAAAGACAAAATTGAAATATTGAAAAAAATGGAATTTACGAAATTGGATGCATGGATTGTAACCAAAAATGTGTTGGGCAAACTAGAAGATCTATACAAACGAGATTCAAAGAACACATAGCTCATTTAAAGTATGGTAGAATAAAAAATCAAGTGTCGCCGAACATGCTTTTGATAATAATCATAAAAATATAAAATTAACTCATAATATGCTTGCTTGGCTTGAGGGTGTAAAAACATTACCTCCTATAACTAGGCCAACTAGCTAATATTAAAATTAGCAGTGACGTCATCCTAAGTGGTCTATACTTTTTTGCCATAAGAAAAGCATTAAGAGGAGCCCAATAAAAGTATTAATTATTTTATCGCGCCTACTTCCGTATTTAACGTTGATCGCTATGCTGGGCGACTGGAATGTCAATTCTCATCTCGACATCATGTATCCGGTGCTGCCAGATTGGGCGTTTTATCACAATTTGAGCTACTTCTCACTGTAGTTTGACACAAATTATTTCTCAAAGAAACGTAAAATATTTGTCTTGGATTCCAAGATTACAATAATTAACAATATATTAGATACATAAGGTAAAAGTTTGCTTTGGTATATTATAGTATAGTTATATTAAATATAAATAAATATTTATATATACGAAAAGTAAATATATAAAAACCGGAAAGTGAAGCAATGACGGAATCAAAACCTTTAAGAAAATAAACGTTGCTAACCAACCTAATTATTTTGTATAAATATTTAGTTCCATTTAAAAACATAATTTCAAATGTCAATCAACAAATTCTGTAAAAATTAAAGTCCAACTAAATATACGTTAAATAGTTTACATCCCAAATAATGTATGAAACTAACTCTACCAACCCAGACGAACTAAATCCTGATGGTCAGAACGAGGCAATTCTGCAAATTCGTAACAATATTTATTTTTTACCATGGGCAATGACCAACGCAAACGATTTAATATTTGGGCTGTCTTTAGCAGTTCGAGTGACGAGACGGTTCTTAAAAATCCTGTCAGTTGGCGTACTTTCGATCGACGTTCGACCGGTTTCTTAATTAATCTTCGATTTCGATTGATTTCTTTATAATATCAGCACTTTAGTGTGTTTAAATTTATGTGAACAATGCCGTCCAGATGATGTGCACCAGGTTGTCGTGGAAACTACTCGAACGGACCTAAAGTTCATGTTTTTAGCTTTCCAAAAAGTGATGTGTTGCAATGTTGCAAAAGAAATGGCTTCAAGCTATCCCGCGAGACAATTTAGTGCCCAATAATATCACTAAAATGTGTGAGTTACAGTTTTCTGCAGGTAATATAATTTGGATTAATTTGCAACAGGATCCAAAGTCAGGTAAAATCATTACAGTACATTTAAAATGCCCTCGATTGAAGGAAAATGCCATACCAACTATTTTTCCAAACTGTCCCAATTACTTTTCAAAAAATGTGTTCGTAAAAATAAAGTCGAAAAAAATAAGGAACTTGAGGAATTACAATTGTTGCAAGCAATACAACAAAGTAAAGAGGAGTTTAATATCCATAGAGAGGCTACATATTTTAAAAATTTTGAGGAGTTTTTAAAACTATTTTCAAATTTTATTGTTAAGGAAGGGTGGTTTCCAGTAAGAGCTATAGATAAAATAACTTTATTTAAGCTTGAGTATACTCCTGGTCCTATAATAGCTTGGGCGATTGTAATAAATAATAATTTAAAATTAGAAACATTTTTATATGGCCAGTCTATTTCTGTTTCAATAATAAATTTAAAATCCCCATTTATAACCGGCAGTTTGGATGAATTAGAATGTTTAATCGATGCAATTGATAATATGATATCAATTCCTCTTAATAATGACCTCCCCATTACTAGTGAAACTTCCAATAACGAGAGCGAGATGAATTCACATCAACCTGATTCTGACCAAGACGAGAAAACAAAAAAAATATATATAAAATTTGTAACGGATATTCTTTTAAACCTAAAAGACTCCGATGAATTTACACAAAATCTAAAATTTATATAAGAACAGTTAACTTTGTTGAGTACCTCAAAAGAGAGATATCGGTATTCACCGAGCACTATTGTTTTATGTTCAATTTTGTTTACTATAAGCCCTCATTCCTATAAATATTTGCGTAATCATGCTCCTATTATTGTATACCTCATCCTAACACAGTAAAATCTATTTGTAACAGATGTTTTACATATCCCCATATTGATGAAAGGCATTTTTTTTAACCTATACTCGTAACATTTTTCAATATTTGAGTGATAAAGATAAAAATGTTATATAACTTTTTAATGAAATTCATATTGACCCCTATTTGGATTATAAGGCAAGAAACACTGTAGGAACATCAGTAAATAACATCAATACTTTAGCATCATCTGCAGTTGCATTTATGATCACAAGTCTTAAAGAAGTAATTCATATATGGCCTGTAGCTAAACTTGACTCAGAAATCTTAGGTATATAATTTTGTCAAGACCATAATCGAAAATTTTGAAGAAATTGGCTACATAGTATTTTGTACAGTTAATGACAATAATGCAATAAATAGCAAGGCAATGAGTAATTTTTCACCACGGAATGAACTCAGTATAGTTTTCCCCCATCCTATATTATTTATGTATGCAGAAAAAGGTAAGTACTTAAACTGCAATTTAATTTTTGATTTAAAAAAAAAATGAGTAATACACATTATCAGTCATAATAGTCGTGCTTAAAGTAATATCAGCTTGTAGGAGATCTTGTATTAGGCCAATTACGTTTCAAACTACATATAAAAAAAGTTAAATTTACAAAAACTAGTTTTTGTTATATTTTTTCGAGATTTTTGCATCTAATATGTCTACTTAACTGTGGAATTTTAAAAGAAATTGCACATTTCAATATACGCCTGTAAATAAGTTAAGACCACTTTTAATGACGACACGCGTAAGCCGTCTGACCTAGTTATAGGAGGTATTGGTAAAAAGCCTGCAAAGCGCGTTTATCGTTTTGAAAGGAATTGCGCTTAATAAATTTCAAACTGGCAAACCGACAGACTCATTATAACCCTTTTTTTATATGAAGTCAAAATATTTGTCAACGTATTAATCAAATTATTACTTATCATTGCTGGAAAATAATATTTCTTTAATTTGTATTAGACTGATAAAACATCTTTTTTAAAACACGACTGCAATTTGTCGGACATGATCCACATGGACGTGTGAGTGTAAGTAACATTTTGAAAGTTCGTCACAGGTTTAAACTTGACACACAAAAATCAACACACATTGACAGTTAGCAAGCTATATGATATAATAAAAACAAATAATCTTGCAGGATTTTAAAGCAAAGGGAAAGTCTAAATCAACAAGTCACGAGCGTCATACCTGGCAAAGCCCGCAACTATTAACCACCGGTATTCTAATGTGGGAGAGAACACGTTTTCAGATGACGAGACCGCTTCTTCCTGGTCGATTCTTACTTTATTTGATTAAAATAATTAATATATTGACTATCTCATAAAAAATATATAATTAATAATTTAATAATTATTCCCAATATTTGGCAGATGTGTTAGTAGTGGAAAAAATCGCACCTAAAATGCCTCGTCGCTACTCTCCTCAGAGGGATTTAAAAGCGACGGTCAGGTAGTAATGCTTTGTTTAACCTTGGTAAATAATATACTATTATTAGAGTAAAGTTGACTATAACAATAAAATTATAAATAGTAAAACTTGTATATATGTCCGTGGCATGTTACTAATTAACCAAAGTCCGTGGATTTTGAATAAGCTGGAGCATCTCTTTCTCTATGGTCAATAATTATATTTAAAAAGGTGAAAACTGGCATGAATTTTGCCATGTCGTGCGTGTTCTTTATAGTTATTCCCTCGTGAACTCATGTGACCATTTTTAACAAAAAAAAAATCGCACTAGCTAATATATATAATTATATATATATAATTATATGATATACCTGTAAGGTAGATGACAAACTTTCGGCACTATCCTCAAACAAGAGAGAAGGTAATGTCTCCATTTTTGGTAAGGAGGGCAAGGAATAATCGATCATTTCCGTTTTGACATTATCACTTGTGGGAATTGCATAGTGGTGTGGCAGATCTAATGTATCATCGGGATCGGATTCAGATTCTTTCTGTCAAAACAAAGGTAAATATTATATGATCAACAAAAATTCTAAATGAATAAATATCTCTTTGAATTAGATATATTTGAAAGTACTAAGCGCATTGATAATTCATTTCTTATTTGCAAATATATTTCGCCTAAAAAAGACATTATTTCTTGTTTGCACGTACAGATGATAGTTGTAAGCATCCTTTTCAACATTACGGTTCACTGAATTCCACTAATACCTACACCCAAAATCTGTAAACACAAGAGGTTGCCTTACGCGACAGCTTTTTGGCGAGGGGAATGCAGGGTGCGGGTAGAGGTTATACGTCACACGGCGACCCGGGCCAGAGCGGAGACGGGGGACCGCCGAGAATTCAATTTTATATGTATGTTATTTATTGTGATATCTTTGTTAGTATACAAGCAAAAATATGAGGTTTACTCTATTACCTTGTCAAGATATAAGCGAAACTTTTATGAAGAATATTTTTTTTCATTTAGGCCTTTCTTTTTTGTTAATTGAGTGGTATATTTAAAAAACTACTTTTTAACCAAATCCGTTACGATAGGCTAGTTTAAGAAGTTTCACTTCAGATATGCGCACATAGTGCACAACCCTTTGTTTTAGTTTTACGAACATAGTTCAGTGTAGTGTTTTCTTATTTATAAAGACATTCTTTACTGATTATTCATCGCTTCAGGCGAGGTCAAACAGTAACTTCTTCATATACATTATATTCTAATTGTAGTGAATAAAATACCTATGGTGTAGGTTATAATTTGATCCTGATGTGCAGAATTGAGAGTCCAGAAAGCTATTTCCGATCTTTCGTTCAGCATTGTACGGAAAGTGATCGGGTTAGTCGATATGATTGGATCTTGGATCATGACCTCTTGACCACCCAAATAATTGAAAGGTAAATGCAATTAGCTGATTTTCTAAACCTTAGTTTATCGTTTTCGTTTAAATCACGTTTAGATAATCTGTGGTTTTAACTATTTATTGTGGGGATATAAAAGAACTTATTTGATTGAAAATGTTATTTCTAAAAGTTGTATTAAAAAGTAAATAGTTTCATGAATAAATAGGTACCAGGAATCCACAAATTTATCCCCATATATTTATTTTCAAAAAGTTAGACATTATCTACGTTTAAGTTTGACGAACTATAATTATTGTTACGAAATATTAAATAAAATGATTTAACTATCCGTGTTAAAAAAAGAAATTGTTTAGGACAAATTTATCCATATTAAATTAATTTTTTCTATGCAAATACACCTATTTAATAATTTTTTGTTGTTTAAAAGTACTTTGTAATTTTTTTCTCTGTTCTAATAAAACATAAATAATGTAATGGAATTTATAATACATCTTTCGCATATGTATACCTATGTTGTATGTATATTAAAAATAATGTCACTCAAGTTAAGAAATTTAAAATTTAATACCTACCTATACATTATTTTTATAGTCCTAATCAAATCACATAATAGGTAAATATCAGGTAATTTAAATCCTTTAAAGGTTATGTCAATAGCTTATCAATTTTATTTGCTTAGTTTTTTGTTCTTAATTTAACATTTTTCATATAACTATCCAACAATATATAATAATATTATGGGCAGAAATTAGCTAAATGCATTTCAGAAAGAAATAGTGCTATCTATGCTGGTGTGGGAGAGAGAGAAAGAGCGACCGACATTTATACGACGCGGTCGCCCTGTGACGTATACTCCTGCCGATTGCGGGGGTTTCAGGTGAGAGGAAGCGTAAGGCAACCTCTTGTGTTTACGGATTTTGACCTACACCCACAGTGCTCAAAAGCACTAGTGAAATCAAATACATGAATATATTTCTTCTTTCTGTATTATTTTTCAATGTAATACTTTTTGTGAGATTACTTCTTGACTGCATTACTTTGAAAATTTCCAAAATGATGATAATTCAATAATTCGTTTGAAAACGCCTTAAAAGGTCAGCTCAAATTATTTTTTTAACATTCCGTCTGTTTACGAATATGCGTGCAATTTCCAACCGTATGACTCCTAACTGGTTACAACTTGCTGCTTACGATCTAGATACAAATTTACGGCCATTTGATTTTAGTAGGACCTGGCAGTCTCCCTCTGGCTATGGTTTTCCGTACCCAACCTGGCAAAAATAGGCCTAATAGTTACATAAATTCGAAAACATGCTTAACATGTTAGTAGCCCTAAATTTATGCTTGAAGGTATGGTTCCGCTTGCGCGTCGGACGCTGCGTTCGACGGAGAAACTCCTCATTCGGAATTACGAACAAGTGGTTTATCTTGTGCGGCGGACTGCTGCGTCGCACAAGATGAACCACTTGTTCGTAATTCCGAATGAGGAGTCTCTCCGTCGAACGCAGCGACCGCTGCATGCAGCCAATGCATGCGTCCGACGCACAAGCGGAACTATACCTTAACATGTTAGTAGCCCTAAACCAATTTTGTTCTTAAGACTAGAGAGTTTTTAAGCCATCTAAAAATAACAGCATTTTTGGGCAGTGTTATGGTTAACGTTATTATCGATAACGATTACAACGCCTTTCATAAAAGACTTTTTAGACCTCTTAACAGGAACGTTAAAAATCCTCGTAAAAATAACGGCAATGACAAATGTCACAAATTACATTTGTGTAGTATGAATATAGTAACACCATCCAGACTAACCCAATCTTACATTTCCGTGCTATCCAATTTCGTTGGCCAAAATGGAAGAAGCTCTAGAAAATATAATTCGAAGACATGATCCTAATGGAGCCAACCACAATTTAATCAGAGGTATTATCGTGAATGATATTTTTCGAAACAATCCTCTGCAGCAGGAGGATGCTATGGTGCAGGTTCAGACATAATTCGATTTGAATAACTTTGAAGACAATGAGGCAACACTTTATTTTAGGTTTAAAAAATAACATATTTATCGATTAGCAGGAGCACTGAGAATTCCACAGCAAATTAGAACTATTATTATTATAGTATTACCATGATATAACCGCAACGATTACGATTACACCTTTCTTATTTCTTCGTAATTAACGGAAACCGTATCGTTAATAAAGTTATGGTGATGACATTTTAGTCGTGCACATGCTCACGATAACCACAACCACTTGCTGAAACAAGGGGCTTAAAATCTCTATTAGCCTCGTGATAAAGTCGGAATTATACCCATTTGTAATGAGGTAATTTTTGTTTATCTTTGTTTAGTATATTCCAAACGGCGCCGGCGCCGGCGGAAGTGACAATAACCTTTAGAAAAAAATTGGTGTCGGATGATTATTCATTTTTTATATCGTTGGTTATGTGAAGTATCCGTCACTGTCAATCAAAAACATTGGTTTGTCAACTTATTGTCGAAAATTATATCGAAGTTTTAAATAATGCCGAGAAAAAGATATGATAACAGTTTACTATCCGAATGCACATCCATTTTTAAACTTTTTCGGACAATTGTTATTTTAGCAGGTTAAAAATAATGAATTTAAAAAGAATTCAGTGACGGAGGTTGCAAATTTTTAGTGTTGCAAAAAATATTAGACGTCAAAGTTAAAGAGAGGATATTAAACAATTACCCCATGGCTGCTAATTGACTATCCAAACGCACAACCATATTTGAACTTTTTGGGGCAATTGTCATATTAGGTGGTTAAAAATAATAGTGGAGGAGGTTGCCAATTTTAAGTGTTGGTAAAAATATTAGACGTCAAAGTGAAAGCGCAGATACTAAACAATTATCTCATGGCTGCTAATTTATTATCCGACCGCACGCTCATTTTTGAACTTTTTAGGGCAATGGTCACTTTAGTTGATTAAAAAAAATAATTTAAAAAGAATCCAGTAGCAAAGATTAAGTTTTGGTGAAAATATTAGACCGTAAAGAGAAACAGCCGATACTAACTAAACAATTACCCTATGTCTGCTAGTTTTATAATGGAAAAACGATCATAAAGTAACCCAATCTAATCAAGGTTTACTTTACTAATTAAAAGTAATATCAATCATCAATAATAATAATTACGCAAGAAAAAAAAAAGTTGCCCATGAAAAAATATGTGCGAATCGCGGCACCATCTGACATTAAATGACAAATCAACTATTTCAGTAAAATGGCTTGTGCAAGTTGTTTCTTAAATATTAAAAAATGTGTTCTGCTAGGATTAAATAATGGAAAATGTGCGATTTTTTAAAAGAACATGGAGTAATTTGTTACTTGTCCTCATTTTAAAAACGTTGCAGATTTAAACATAAACTGTTCAAATATCGATGCGACAAAACTCATTATGCTGATACAAGCGATCAAAAAAAGACAAAAAGAGGCTAAGATGCAATTTTATTAAATCCGCGAGAGAAAACACATGGGTTGCCAAATATAAAAAATAAAAAGCCTTACTTATATAAATGATTCCACCCATTAGCCTCGCACTTCGCGCACAGCGCTGCGTGGCTTTGACATCTCTTTTTTTATTGGAGACAGCACCACTCATTTTTTAAAATCGTGTTGACCTTCAAGGCCTCCCTTCCCTGCATGATACCCGTCAGACCCTAAGTTTGCCCCTGCCACTTCCAAGAACCACCCTGGTCAAAAAGTCACTAATTTATGAGGGTCGGAAATTATATAATCATTTACCGGCAGATTCAGGAACTGTTAACTCGTTAAAAACTTTTCGACGCTTAAAAAAACTGCTTTTGAGGAAAGCGTATTCTATCGGAATGCGTTTTGAGATAATTGCCTTGGAATAGTTTGTAATTTCTTTTGCTGTGTACTTTTGTTTTTTTTCTTCTTTTATTTCTGTATGTTTGTGCAATTTGAACATATTTATTGACCTAAGTCTTACTTTTGAGTTATTAGAAACAGTCTTTAGAACAGTTTTATATTTATTCTTTCCTGTAGAGCTTTTAGATACGATTTTAAAATTTTAACCTAATTTTCAATGTTGTGTGGTGCACAATAGAATAGTGCATTTTTTATTTAAATATGGACAAATTTTAACGGTTAATAGTAATTTGTATTGTTCTCTAGAAATTGTTATTTACTATCATTCTGGACTGATTTTTTTTTGTGATGGGTATCACCTGTTCACCTGCTTATTATTATATAAACTGTATACATGTATGTCTAATATGCTTTGTCAATGAAAATTGTAGATTTTTTTGACTAATAAAGTATTTGAATAGAATAGAATAAATAATATGGTACCAAAATATATTTCGTATTTTTATCCAGATTAACGAAACAAGTGGAATCACAAATGGTATTTCTAAACTTATATCATTTAAATAGTATATCTATTAAGTTAGTATTGACCATTGTCTTTCGCTATATTCTTATTTGCCTGCTTTTCATTGATAAATCTTTCTTTACTGAGAGGAAAATTTATCACGCGGTGACCATGAAAACTGGCCAATTTGCGCTTCCGATATTTCCTACTCAGAAGTTTTTACGAACATAGATCCAAAATTAGTATGCCAAGCCCAGTTTAACATTTAGAAATTATTGGGTGTTACAAAGAACAAAATTGAAACATTGAAAAACAGTGGAATATGTTAAATTGGTTAGATGGAAGAAATGGACTGTAACCAAACATACTTATTTTGAGCAAATTAGAAGATCCATACAAACGAGATTTAAAGAAGATATAGCTTATTAAAAGCATGGTAGAACAAAAACATCAAGTGTTACCGAGTATGCTTTGAGAAAAATCACAGAATAACAATTAAC
>MU186977.1:61396-81260 GCA_016904865.1 Pissodes strobi
TGTATCCTTGACTTTTCCTACTAGGTATACAATGTACTATTGAAAAGCAAAATTAAGCCCACCTATACAACACCGACTTAAAGACAAAGCCGTAGCCGTGGTACTGGTTTAAAAATGTCAACATGGCGACGAAAGTAGATAGGTATTTGACTATCCACCGAATTACTTTGTCATTGGTTGAAGATATCATGTGTCGATTGAGCAAAACCTGTTTGTTCTACAAAACAAGTTATTTATTCTGTAAGTTTTTAATTTTTTGATTGTGGTTTTTCTTTGGACATTTATACCACTTACAAAATTTAAAAATGTTTGTCGTAACCAAATGTTCAACTAAGAATGTTTTATGTTTATAACATGGATCATCTATATTACCCAACCACTTATTGTTTAAAATTAAGAGTTTATTTTTAATTTTTTTACCTAAGGCTTCTGCAGATTTCAATGCTTCGAAATACTGCTTAAATGCTAGAAAAGAGTTTTGTACTAATATAGTAATATCGTCAGAGGGCACTACCAAAGATATCTCATTTTTTCCGCCATAATTTTTGTGTAATAAAAAAAGTTGTTTAGAGTCTGACAATTCTGAAACAAACTGACTTGACCTTTGAAAGGCTGTCAAGCAATTTTGACAATTAAACTTATCACCAACTTTTTTGACAAGATAACCCGCATAATACGTAATCGCACATTCTTCCAATGAACTTATTGGATTAACTGTGTTTATTAAAGTATGCGCTGGTGGTTCAACAATGTCAGACGTATGATCTGTATTAACATCTAAATTATCTAATTTTGAATTTGATAAGTTAGTATCTTCAATTTGTGTGTTGTTTGAGGAAGACATTACATTCGACAACAATAAATGTTGATCTAAATCTTCTTCGCAATTCGAAGATACTGAAGGTTTTATTAAATCTGTTATAGTTTGGATACGAAACGAGAGCCTAAAAGATTTAGCAGATGGATTTAAATTCCAGCCCCCACGCTGTCTGACTACCGAGAAAAAGTTTTCTAAAAAATCTTGATCAAGTCTATTTGTTAAAATGAATGTATTGTTTGTTTTTTTTTTTCTTCCTCAAATAAGTTAAAAATGCCATTTATAGTTTGAACAATTCCCTCAAGGCATGGAGGTCTCGATTCTTTCAATTTAAAAGATTGTGTTTTAGTATCAAATATTTTTGTAATTTTTTTAATTATGGTAAACATATCCTTTCCTTTATTGAGAATGTCGATTACATGTACAATTTTGTCACTTAGGCCACAATTATAAGGATTTTTGTCATAGAGTCTTTTACTGTTTAAGGCATCAAATAAGTTATTGACAGTTAAAATAAAATCAGCAGTGTCGGTACCCTCTTTGCTATTAATTTGTTTGATTTCAACGCATGTCTTAATGGCAGCTGCCATTGTCTTAGAAAACAATTGGAGTGCCAGTTTGCATGACATCTTTTCAAAGGAGTTTGGATTAATGTGTTTTTCTGTTATCTTTGTTAGAGCCCTAGCAGACCCTGAAGACTTGTCGATTTCAAAGGTTCTCTTGATAATATCGAAATTAATAATTTTGTCTTCTAATTTAAATGCGCCTGTCAAAAAATTATTTCGGATACTTTTAAATAAATGAGGAATATCAAATAGTCCAAAATTCTTAGTATTTTCAAGATAAAAATATGGCGATTCATTCGTAATCCCCAAAAGTTTAAATGCCCCTCGGTTATTGCTCCCTTGGTCACAAACTATGGCCCTAGGTGTGAAACCGATATCAATTAAACTTTTTAAATTGTTGGTTATTAGTGCTTTAAGATGGTGTTGAATAATGGAACTGTGTGAAAAGTAATAAGAAACTGGAATTTTCCAATGCGCAAACAAACCTCGAATAGAGAAAACAACTGAATGGGTCGCTGTTCTTGCAGTTCTTCCTAAAGAACCTAGGTCCTCAAAGCCCTCTATCAAATCCAGTTTTTTATTGTATTCCACTAATTCTTTTATACTTATTTCCTCAAAAGCTAAAATACATTTTTTTCCATTTGCTGTCATTGTTTTACATTTAAGCTTCAAATGATTTTTTATACCGTCGTCCAAACCTGTTTTGAATAAATTCCCGCTTATCCACCTTCGAATAGTCGCAATGGATGGTAATATTATGCCTTTTTTTCTTAAAAATATATAAGCAGAAGGAGATTTATAATAAAAGGAAATAGCCAGTTGTTTCTCTTTTAAATTCCAAGTCTTCCTTACAGCTCTTTTTAATTGCATTAAAACGAATGTTTTTGCAACAGATGATAAAAAAGTTAGCAAAGGCATTATATTGAAAATTAATTTTTTACTAATTTTTGTTCTTTCTTTTAAACTACGGATTTGTTTTTTATATCTATTAAGTTTTGAGATTTGAAAGCGAATATGTTTTTTAAGTTTAGTTTTTCGTGGCGTCATTTGTTCAGCGGGAAGATCCATGATGTCATCAAGTAATTGAGATTGCTTTTTTTCGAGGTCTTCATTAAAACGCAGTTTTTTTCTAGAGACTGTAGGACTCTCAAATAAAAGATTATGTTTTTTTGAAGAATAGGTCTTCGTAGGAGTCTGAACCTTAAAACAGTTTTCATCATCGTCATTATCTTCGCAATACTTTTTAGGGACTGCATTTAATTTTAAGAAAAGTTTTTTTTTTTCAGTTCTATAATCTTGATCACAAAAATGTTTTTCACATAAATGTTTTGTTTTAAGTGAATCAGGAGTTAAGCCCAAAAGTGTGACGTTGCCTAGAAAACAAAACAGAATTGTCAAATTGCCTTAATATTTTGTCGAAGTATTGCTTAGGTACTGCATTTCGCAACAATCATCTCGACTAATGTAGTTTTTTCCGCTCTACAATATGGTGTCTTCAAATTTCACCTACGGCGTTTTGTGTTCGGGCCACCACCATCAACTTAATTTTCTTAAATACGGACCTGGATTTTTATTACAGATTTTAAGAGCTTCTGATGTCCCAAAACTAATAACGTATCCTACCTGTTCGAAAAAATACCTTTTCCACTTTTTATTTAATTCCTACCAAAATTCTCTTCTTTGGCTCTCTCTAACACATTATGTTCTTATGGAAAGTGCCAATAATGTGAATTTGTTGAATAAGTATAATACGTCATTAGTTTTGGGACATCAGAAGCTCTTAAAATCTGAAATAAAAAATACAGGTTCGATTTCAGAAAATTAAGTTGATGGTGGTGGCCCGAACACGAAACGCCGCTCGTAGGTGAAATTTGAAGGTACCATGTTGTAGAGCGGAAAAAATATATAAAAGTTTTGTGTTCAAACTGTGTCTGAAAAATGAATAGTTTTTGTAATAATTGGCGAAATATTTTTAGGCATTTTTCATAAATCACCCTGTATCTTAGAAAGTACCAGGAATTTGACAACACTGTAAGCGGACCCTGATTCGGCAACATTTCTCTAATTTAATCGACCTCGTAGGACTTACCGTTTCAGAGATAGCAATAGTGGCACATGCTATTTAAGACACCCTGTATACCTAGGTTGGGAGGTAACCTATTATCTACCGAGCATTTTTATATCCTGAAGCTCGTAGGAATGAATGCAATATAGAATTTGTTTTACTACTAACATCGATATATTACCATATTTTTAATTTAATTCCATTTTAATTTTAATCGTTTTCCAAACATTTTAAAATTATAAGTAGCTTGGGAGTTTGTCAAAATGACAAAATGAAATTAAAAGGAAATGTCATGTATTTCTATTATCATTATTTACCTAGAGGGAGAAATACTAATTCTCATTAGTGGAATGGTGTAAATAATGATGATTTCTCAGGTTACCTAGGTAAGAAATAGTATATTATATACCTAGGTTGAGAAGTAAGCCATTATTTACCGAGCACTTTTATATCCTGAGGCGCGGAGCGCCGAAGGATATAATGTGCGAGGTTAATAATGGCCTTCTCAACCGAGGTATATATAGAATTTTTTTTACTACTAACACTGATATATTACCATATTTGATTCGATTTGATTTTTATATTAGACATTTTCTACTTATTTTTCAAATAGTTCGAAATATCAAGTAGCCTGGAAGTTCAGTTGTCTAACTGACAGATCGTAACAAGAAGCGTTTTTTCGCGAGCTAACCACGGCATACTACAGGATACCACATTGTTTTCACGAGGATTAATTTAATTGTGGTAAGTGAGGGGAAGTTTCGTGACGTCACTATTACATCATCATTTTTCAACTACGGCTTACTACAACTTACATACGTGACGAGGTGTGGTACTCGAGGTTTGATGGAGTCATGGCGGATTAATTTTGAAACGTTAAACATGTGAAATGTTTGTTTTTCCATTCTTCACAAGTTTGTAAATTATACGTTCATGAAATTCTTCTATAGAAGCCTCATACGCATCGGAATTCCTACACAAATGTGCCCCAAATGGGATTTGGGCAGCATAAAGTATCCTGAACATATTCATCGAAAAAATACCATTAATTTGCTTATCTCCAGAGGCCACCATCCTGTCATTAAAAATATGAGTAAACGTTCTGCACTGATCATTTTCAAATAAATATGCAAAATATCTATATTCTTTTCTAGCAATGCAAGTTCTAACTACGGTATTTTGGCGAAGACGGAAGCAGACAGTACAATTTGTGGTGGGGTGCCCGCTTGGCACTTACTTCAGTATTACTTGTAGTTAACCGTGGTTACTCGCCAAAAAACGCTAATAATCTCCTGACAGCTCCATACATACAAAGTACCTTCTCTCCATCTAAATTTTGACAAAATCGCATTATTAATAAGAATATTATGGGGATTCATGAAAAGTGAGTCATACTGTATATAATTTTTTTACTAATAGCACTGGTACAATCCTTATCATTATTTGAATTGATTAGATTTTGAAATTAATCATTTCCTACTCATTTTTCAAATAATCCGAAATGACAACTAGCTGTCAAACTAACAAGTTTGACATATTGATATTTTCCGTTTCCGTTTCATTATTGACCTAGGTTTTTTTAAATATTATTATTTACCTAGGGTGAGAAATGTTACTTCTCATTTGAGGAATGGAGTAAATAATGGTGATTTATCATGTTAGTAGTAAAAAAACTAACTTTTTATGGTTTTATTTTTCTTTGGCATTCTTAAACGGACGGTACTACAAATTTGTAAGGCGACTCACAAATTTGTATTTAAAATAATGCATTAATTTAATTTTATTTATCCTACAAAATGTCTTTAATCCGGCTCTGCTCCTAAGACACCGCTTGTTTTATGTTATTTGTACATTTTTTGTAGGTATTCTAATTAAAAATAATAATGTATACTCACCACAGTTGATAATCCATCGATCACATACTTCAGTGTTTTTGTAGGGAAATTTAAATAACTTTAATTTATTTTCCCTTCTGCTTGCTCTACAATTAAAATATTGGCATAAATTGCCTGACATTTTTAAAGCGTTTACCGCAAAGTACAGTACACGCTTAGCAACAGCGTTTGACGAGATTAACGATTCGTCTCCGTGGCCGTGGACCGGCCGGTCGTTGCATCACGTCGTTGAGATGCGGCAACTGGCAACGCTGTTCACACTTCGGGTTGATATCGGAAATTTCTGCCGACTGTGGCCGATTGGATCCTGGCGCATTGGAGCCGGGATCCATCGAGGGTATCAAAAATTTAACACGGAATAAGCCATCTTTCCGTAGTAGTATTGTCTTTGGTAATATGCATTGATTTTTGCAAGAGTGGATAAGCAATACATATACCAAACATGGCAAATTTACGACCGCAATGTAAATAAAGGATTCAACTTTGGACTTGCACAGTAGGCGACTGTGACGGTCAATATGCAGGCCCGGACTTCAAAATTTGAAATCGTAACTTTTATTTATTAACGTTGAGACTTTAGAATATCGTGGTACTGCTGTGCTGTCTTATTTACTTTTTGATTGTTTTCAAGGACGCTCCTATCCTAATTTTTGAACAAGACGACTTTTATAAAATTGCTAAAAACATCTGCCGGTCACTCGACACATATAAGATGGCAGTTGAATGAAGGCCAAAATCCGTTGATTAAACTTTACCATAAATTGGTAAAACAATAATTGTTGTAAATGCTAAAGCTATTTGTTAGGAAGCTTTTAATGTAATATGATTAACGATTGTGGATGGCAATTATTGCAACACACAGAAGTGACCGGAAGAAACGAAACCATTTGATATCATATGCATGCATAAATATTTGAAAAACATTAAATTTGGTCCATGTTTCTTATTTATTTATATGAAAAGTAATAAAATATAAATTAAGTTGCATGTTAACAGTCAATTTCAATTTCACTACATTTTAATAACAGGTAGATGAACATAATTTAAAATGAATCTATTCAATTGAGAAAAACGAAACTTACTTTTGCTCTTAGGTCATGTAGTCTCTTGTCTAAGATCGCTTCTTCACCATATGCTTTATGGTATTTATTATACTGCTTTAGTTTTCTGTACAGCCTTTGCTCTTTTGGATTATCTCGTACTTGATTGTAAATATTACCTTAAAAGACAAGACACTGCTAATAATTTTTATCAAAATGTTCTTATTTTAAATGGAACAACCTATACATTTTAACATTTTCGGAATCTACATAAAATTCTTGACCTAATTGATGCATCATACCCTACCTTAAAGTTATTAGTTTAGGACTTAGAAACAAATGAAAATCAAGCTTTTGTACAGTTTGGATAGGTAGAGAACATGGTTGGAGATGGAAAAAATCAGTTGCACCTTTTTTTCGGTATTCTTTCAGAAGGCAATACGTGGAAAAGTACACCTTTTGGATTTAACTTTTTAGTAGCACATGTAATAACCCCTCCAAATGTATAAAATTTACTTGAGAAATAATACTAACATTCGTTAAGACAATACTGTGCAACTGATTTGAATTATTTGATTGAATATTACTATGAATGAATAATTTATAAAGAACAGATTAATTTTTATAACTTGCCAACTTTTTACTGTCACATGCATTTTAAATACTATAAGGCTAATAAAAATATAACAAACTAACAATTTCTATATAAAGAAAGTAACAACTTTTATTGATTTATGCTCAGTAAGACCCATCAGTTGTTTGTCTTGTATTAGAAATGATCCGATCCTGCTGATAAAAAATATGCCAAATAAATATATAAATAAGTTGGAGAAATAAAAATATTCTATATTTCATTATTATATTTAACCTTCTGAGGTTATCAGTGACTATACTTAAAAAAAAACTCTATGAAGCCCTTTGTTTTACCATATTTAGTTCAAATACTATATTTTGTTGAAGATACAAAAAATGTACACTCTGTACAGTTATTTCTCATATTTTAACACCCACCTATAGTATTTTGGAGATATCTTTTTAAATACTGAAGTTGCAGGATTTTTACCATAATCTCTAATCTTCCTTCGGCTGAGAATATTGATATCCTGCGTTCCTCTACGCTACATTCCCGACAATCATCGATCGCCCTCCTCCAAATCCGACACATTGCGTTTTTATTGCCCGGCGGAATCTCAGAACAAGTTTTAGAGGCGATAGACCAGTTATAGTTTGTAAACCGAGCGTTGATCGTTACGTCATACCTTGTCTTTATCTCTCATACCACCGTCAATCGGGGGTGACAGAAATTTGACGTCACCGACGTACGTTGAGCTGCGCATGCTAGGATATCAGATGAAAATATTGAAATTCCGCATCTGTCAAAGTGTCAAATATAATTTATTTATTTTATTTGAAGTTCGTCCAACCTATTTTTCTGTTTTTATTTGTCATTGTTATCGCAGCTGAAAATGCCTGGACAACGGTACATTGAAAATGAGCAAGTCCTCATTTTAAAACTAATAGACTATTTTAATCGCGAAAAAGCAGCAGGAAAAACGCTTTTTTCTTCAAACGTCAGTAAATCCGTCATTACTCGACTGTGTAGGCGGCCGTAAAGTTTCGTTTTTCCTCCGCCGGAGCTTTTACTTTTCACTTTTCCGCCGGTGGAGGTAAAAGTGTTGTCACAGCAACATAGATACAAACAAACAACAAAATAAGGGTCAACAACTCAAGATTTATTAAACGAAAATTTGTATTTATCACTCAATTTGTGCACTGCATTTCTAAAAATCACTAATTTAGGAACAAATTGGTTATTGTTTAATCGAACTTACTCAATAACTGCTTATCAATACGGAATTAAAACGCAATCGGAGACGCAATTTTAAAAAAATAATTAATGTTGACAGTGTCCACTGACAGCTTTATGTTACATTACTATGGCAACGACCTGTGCCTATTCACCGACACCGGTCTAAGCCGCATTGCAAACCAACTTATCTATGATAATAATTATGATTATTACTATTAAAAAGAGATATTTTTGCATTAATTTGTCGACATTTGAAGAAAAAACAGCATATTTTATGTGGAGGAAAAGTTACTTTTCATGGCTTGCTCTCTATTACCAGCCTCACTCCGTTCGGCTGTTAAACACGAGCGCGCCATGAAAAGTGTCACTTTTCCTCCATATAAAATAATATACTATTACCCGTGAGTGCAGTATATACATAATGTAAATTGATACAAAAGTGCAGTTTTAACAATATATAAAGAGTAGGATTATCCTATTATACTACTTCTTAAACTTTATTGTTATTTAGCATAATTATAAGTCTTAAATAGTATATTATTTTATATGGAGGAAAAGTGATACTTTTCATGGCGCGCTCGTGTTTAACAGCCGAACGGAGTGAGGCTGGTAATAGAGAGCAAGCCATGAAAAGTAACTTTTCCTCCAAATAAAATATGCTGTTTTTTCTTCAAATGTCGACAAATTAATGCAAAACTTCTCTTTTTAATAGTAATGATATCTAATTATTATTAAAGATAAATGGGTTCGCAAGGCGGCTTAGACCACGGTCGTAGGTGGCCTTGCTTAGACCGGTGTCGGTGAATATAATGTAACATAAAGCTGTCAGTGGACACTGTCAACAATAATTATTTTTTTAAGATTGCGTTTCCGATTGCGTTTTAATTCCGTATTGATAAGCAGTTATTGAGTAAGTTCGATTAAATAATAACCAATTTGTTCCTAAATTAGTGATTTTTAGAAATGGAGTCACAAATTGAGTGATAAATACAAATTGTAGTTTAATAAATCTTGAGTTGTTGACGCTTATTTTGTATTGTATCTATGTTGCTATGACAACACTTTTACCTCCGCCGGCGGAAAAGTGAAAAGTAAAGCTCCGGCGGAGGAAAAACGAAACTTCACGGCCGCCTACACAGTCGGGTAATGACGGATTTACTGACGTTTGAAGAAAAAATCGTTTTTAAGCGTTAAAACCGCGATCTTAAGAGTTTCCAATTAGGAAAAGAAAAGCTCTTTCTTTCAAGTCTCCGTTTTGGTGCCATCTTTGTCATTTTTCTTAAGAAAGCAAAGAAAACATGTCAACTGGAAGTGTTCTTTCTTAATTTCACTGTCTAAATTTGGAGATGCAAGTTTAACAGCAATAATTATAAAAAAAGTAAAACTTAAACTTAACTTAAAAATAGTTATTGTTTTTAAGAAATAGAAATTATTGTTACTAAGTTGAATAAACTCATTTAGATACCTATTACGAAATACTTGACGAAATACGGTAAAGATTAATATGTGTTTAAGGATAGATTTATGTTTAGGGAATTGGATAATCCCACCCTTATATATCAATTTAATTACTTCTGTACATATATTTTTTTCTTCAAACGTCAGTAAATCCGTCATTACTCGACTGTGTAGGCGGCCGTGAAGTTTCGTTTTTCCTCCGCCGGAGCTTTACTTTTCACTTTTCCGCCGGCGGAGGTAAAAGTGTTGTCATAGCAACATAAATACAATACAAACAGACAACAAAATAAGCGTCAACAACTCAAGATTTATTAAACTACAATTTGTATTTATCACTCAATTTGTGACTGCATTTCTAAAAATCACTAATTTAGGAACAAATTGGTTATTATTTAATCGAACTTACTCAATAACTGCTTATCAATACGGAATTAAAACGCAATCGGAGACGCAATCTTAAA
This sequence comes from Pissodes strobi, assembly GCA_016904865.1. Taxonomy (NCBI): domain Eukaryota; kingdom Metazoa; phylum Arthropoda; class Insecta; order Coleoptera; family Curculionidae; genus Pissodes; species Pissodes strobi. The sequence goes on from MU186977.1 coordinate 71,509, forward strand.
AAATAATTATTGTTGACAGTGTCCACTGACAGCTTCATGTTACATTATATTCACCGACACCGGTCTAAGCAAGGCCACCTACGACCGTGGTCTAAGACGCCTTGCGAACCCATTTATCTTTAATAATAATTAGATATTATTACTATTAAAAAGAGATGTTTTTGCATTAATTTGTCGACATTTGAAGAAAAAACAGCATATTTTATTTGGAGGAAAAGTTACTTTTCCTCACTCCGTTCGGCTGTTAAACACGAGCGCGCCATGAAAAGTATCACTTTTCCTCCATATAAAATAATATACTATTATTTGTTATAGAGGGTTTCTGATGCTTTAGGAATATCGTCAGCCACTGTGCAAAGAATTCATTGAAAGGGAGTCCAGAAACTTGTTGACTTTAAAACCAAGGCAAATGTTGCTATTATTTCCTCTCGTGGAGAGCCTCTTCACAAAGTTCATGGCCATACTATAAGGAGAGCATATATGCTATGTATGAGAAAGGTATTCAGCATTTATTTTTCATTATTTTAAATAATTTATTCATTATTTCGGTTTTATTGTAGGCGAACATCTCACACTGCGTTCATTGCAAACGAATCTGATGAATATTGACAGAGTGCAGATATTTACTGATCTGCTAATATAATTATATTGAGATGGTCAGAATGTAAGAGTAAGCGATACTATGAGGCTTGTATCAGTTCGATACATCCTGTCACAAGCAGATGCATCAGTTCGATACATCCTGTCACAAGCGAAGCTGTTTTAAATTTGTGGAATGAAGCACTTCAAAAGGTAAGAATCTAGTGAAACTTTTAGATATTGCTATTTTATAAGAGAATCTGTTTTAGATTACACCAAAAAAATGGAGAAATTATGTTCATCACACAAATGTTATACAATTAGCGAGGACTGGAAAAAGGAGAGATGCTTCGGATATATTACCGGTCCTTATCGATCTCAATTCTTGTCACTCGGATGATGATGATGAGTATTATTTTAGCGATGAGCAGGAAACAATATAGTTTAGTGTGCTCATAAGCACAGAAGATAATATGACCCCTTTCGTAAAACATGATACAAGAACCTTAAATTGCAACATCCCTTTCCATCGATTGTGCGGTATGGTTTCTTATAATGAGTGAATTATTGTGTTTTTTATGATGAGTTGAATTATAGTGTTATTATCTTTTGTCTTGTCTGTCATTTGTGTCTTCCAATGAGTTTTCTGGCTGGCTGATGGATACATGCCAATAGTATTTCAATATTGTATTATAGTACTCTATTTTAATTGACTCTCTGTGCTATGGAAAGTGTTTTTCCAATCTGTTTTTCATTGGTGTTTATTGTAAGTTTGTATAAGGAAAAAATAGATTTGAAATTGTTAAAGTTAACAAATAATGCCAGACCTTTACTGTTGTTGTATATGAATCATGTTATAGCACACTTTAGGTTATATAAAATGTTTTTGTTTTCCATTTCATAAACATTTGGGAATTCTTTTGAAATAAATTAGCATTGTTTTCGTTTTCTCTCATACTTGAGTTTATTTTATGGTGCCAATCTACTCTACTTTGTTTAAGTTACTTTAGTTAGTTTTGGTTATAACTGAAGTACAACAGACTCAAATACAATATTATGCTATACCGTCACCCTTTTAGTATATTTTATATGAGATGTCCTATGTTAAATACAACATAAATATTATTAAAAGTTTTGCCGTAATGGCGATATTTACAGCTACATAATAAGCAAAACCTGTACAAAAATTAAATATTTTTTTACGAATCTAAGTGTTTGAACTATTGCACAACACAAATAAATTATAAACAAAACTTACTTACCTAGATACATAAAACTAAAGAAAAGCTACATGTTTGAGGTCTTTCCATTTTATTTACTACAGAACACTGCTATAATGTGAAGAGATTAATTAAATGATAAAACAACAAAAACCGTAGCTAACCGAAGAAAAAAATTGCATTTACAGTCAAATTTAAATATATGCCAAAGTTTACTGCAAAGGTAAATTTCTGTTTTTATTAATTTGTTTACTGCACTTTACAGATACTTACAAGCAGGCGCGGCTCGTGCGTTTATTAGAAAGTGGGTCAAAATTAGGTGGACAGAGGCACATGCCAGAATAGCGCAGAAGGCGAAAAATTTTTGGGGTGGCACGCCCAAAATGTCTTACGTTTTTTTTCTTTAGAAAAAAATAACCAGGTAATTTATAGGTAATGTTTGTTCAAACCAACTGCAATGTTACGTCATTAATGACACCAAGTGTATTCTTATGAGATTTGCTAGTGTCATCATTATTACAAAGCATTGTACCTGCTCTGAACGAACTATGGGTGATATAAATAAAACTAAAACACTTAATAATATGTATTCTTAAGATAATTCTCTCACCTTTTATGTAGCTACGTGTTTGTAAATCAAATCGATTCTTCTATCTTCATATAATTTTTTGCAAACGCAATGCGTACCTATGTCAATATCAGCCAATTAATATTACTTTTTCTTGGTCTAGCCCGCAACCGTTGTGATATTTGATTCCTCCGAGCGATTCGAGTGTGTTTTCATGTGCTGCCTATTCGATCCTGCGAGCGCCAAAAGCACTATCATTGGCCGGCCGTCGACAATTTCGTCAACTATGTGTCTCGTTTTAACTCCCTAGAAAGCGCGTATCTACGCACTCCGTCTTAGTTTCGGTTCTCTAATTGCCGTAAAAAGGCATAAGGTGAATTTAAAATACGGCCGGGCATCCAGCATCAACTGGACAAATTGGGGAGTTTTCGCACGAAAATGCATCCGCAGCTTTTAAAAAATAATTATCCGCTGATAATTAAAAAAACAAACTTAAATTAAAATTAGGTGGGTCATTGACCAAATGACCTTACTGAGAAGCCGCGTCTGCTTACAAGCTCACAATCGTATGACAAATAAAAATTAATTGGTAAAGAAAAGGTCAAAATCACGTTTCAGTTGAATATCTGATATTAAAAATGTCTTTGTGATTTTTATACACTGTTCTATCGGCCAAGTTTGTTTCACAGTACATTGCTTTTGAATTGAATTGAATGTTTCTTCAATTAACCACAGATCACATGCATAATTACATAACTTTTCTCGTAGCAAAGATTCCACCTATTATTCTAAATTTCGCAGGTTTTAGATATGTTTTCCTTCACATAAGATAACAAGACCCCTGTATATCTAAGAATTTCTACTGGAATTTTACTAGAACACTAGAATATTTCTGTCTGTATTCTGTTGTTAATTTAAGTTCCTATTGCAAACTCACAAGTTTTTTTTTTCACTTAAAACAAAGTAGATTGCATAAAATTTAAATATTCATATTGTAGATCCAAATATTATCTTACCAGAGTGACATTTTTATCGGTTAGCTTCTTTAAATTGAATCTATGAATCACGAGTTCATGAGCATGACATGTTGTTTGTTATTGTTTTGGTTTTGAATTCAGCGTCCTATCTAACCTCACATTTGAGATCGACAATAGCCGTCTATTTTACCGACACGAAATGGATCAAGGGCGAAGCGTAAGTTATGCTCGTCCCAAGACTCTTGTGAATCAATTTAGGACATGCTTCAAAACTGATCTAACGTCACGATTTATGACGTAACGATCAACGCTCGGTTTACAGACTTTAGTTCCTCTAGAAGTCTGGTGGCGGATGCCGTCCTCATAGCGCCTGCAATTCCCACGCGAGCCGGTCTTAACTCCGTCTAGCCCTAAGCGTGGTCACTTGTCTATCGGTCCATCATATAATGGCCCCATAGACGATAAAGTATCATATCCGTTTATATCCAATATATTCAATCATTTCATTTTCAGCTGTAGGCCCCATCTCCACTCGAAGATTCTTTTATGCACTCATAGGGCATTTTATGCGCCTTCTTGATATGGCTACAGAGTTTTTTTTTGTCCCGCTTAACTCAGAGTCTAATATGACTCCAAGAAGTTTCTTTACAACTCAAAGGTTAGCCAAACAAGTTTGATGACCCGAAGTATTTCTTCTCAGCCTACACTGCCTCGTATAAGGTCTGGTTATTTTTTTATTATTTCATTAAAGTTAAAAACCAATGATGTTTTTTTTAAAACTTTGTTGCCTTAACGGCATTTATCAAAATCGGCCTTTGATTATACGACTTAATCCTCTCGAACTACACCGATTTCTTATCCCCGTTTCCCCGCAGAAAAGCTATCATATTTAATTTATAACATCTGTATAATATATTACTACAAAGGTTTCGTATTGTATAGTACTGATTTAGTTATTTATACTATAAGGGATGTAAGTGACATTTACTAGTCGAGGACGATTTTGTACCCGAGCGATAGCGAGGGCTGGCAATAGAGTTCGAGACTATTAAATGTACTTACATCCCGTGGAGTATATAAGATTTTTTCATAGAGGAAACATAGATATTTCCAAGTACCCTAAACGTCGAGCATTTTTAAAAAGAAGAAATGACGGGTATAAACCTAAAAAATCCAATGTGTTTGACAGGGAAAATGTGAATAAGTTCCTGTTTGAAGCCCCCGATGATATTTATTTAATGATGAAGGTTGTAATGATAATGGGAATTGCTGGAGCGCGCCGTTCTAATGAACTCTGTGTAATGAAAATGGACAATGTTGAATTAAGACATGAAGTTATAATTGTTACTATTCCTGATTCCAAAACGGAATGGCACGTAAATTTACAGTGACTAACAGTGACGATGAGAAGGTTTGTTATTTCAAAATAGTTCAAAATTACATTGATATAAGATCTCACATGACGAATTTTAATCCTCGCTTCTTCATGCGATATCAAAATGGAAAGTGCTTAAATCAGCCTGTCGGAAAAAACACGATTTCTTCAATTCCAAGTAAAATTGCTAAATTTCTGAATTTTGAGAATTTTAAGCAGTATACTGGACACGCCCTTAGAAGAACGTCGGCCACTTTATTAGCAAATACTGTAGTTGATGTCTTAGCTCAAGCGACATGGGGGATGGAAATCTGCAACTATTGCGGAAAGTTATGTAGCCGAGAGCGTCAACAATAAAAAGGAAGTTGCAAATAAAATTTTGTACAATATAACGAAGCCAGAAGTCTCCTGCAGTACTTCAAGAGTAACAGAAAACTTGGTTAGAAATGGAGAATTTATGGGGTCAGAACATTCCATACAAATTGAGAAAAAACGAAAAGGCATTTATCCAAATTTTGTAAATAATGTTCATAATTGTAATAATTGTACTATTAATATTCATTTCAGTTAATATTACTCCATTTTTATAAATCATTGTTAGCCTGACGTTGTTGATAAAATCAAAAATTAAAGGTATCTCCTATGTTTGTAGTTTAAACTTAATGAATACAAGGTGGCATAAATTATTACCACCCAAGGAAGGTAAGTTGACTTACAACCCGTAGTCAAGGGCAATCGATAACTTTTTGGTAATTACGTCCTTCAAAACAGTGTCAAAATGGGTTGTTTACAATACAGGGAGGGGAAAAACTTATTTATGTCCGCTTTTACACCACATTGTCACGTGAATATTGATATTTCTTTTGTTTTTCGCATAGAACGATTTGCTGATTTCTGAAACACTTTTTTGTGAACATCGCTATTACCCGGCAGACTTGGGTAGTATTCGAATACTCGGTATTCTGAATCCTATTTAGATTACTTTTAGCAGTATTCGAATACTACTTGAATCGATTTTGTCTTCGGAATTCGGTATTCGAGTGATTACTTTTTTGTCCACGATTCAGTATTCTGTATTCTAATTATATTGTTTGAATCCCAGTATACGATTACGGTTGTGCGGTATTCGAATAATCGTATTGAAATCCCTGTATTTGAATACTCATATTCAAATCCCTGTATTCGAATACTAATGTACTGTATGAATACTGCTTTACTCCACTACCAAGCTGAACGAGTTAATAAGACGTGTTACTTGTTGATATAATACAAAGATTACAAAGGTAACAATTTAATAAACGTAAAGTAGAAATATTACAAAGTGAACTGTCCGGCTGATTTATGTGACGTTGGTTGATGGCATCGGTCTATAGCCGGTGAGTCTCAGCTGACCTGGACCGATACTCATAAGAAATACAAACCAGATCATTGGCCTATATTCGGGGAATCCCAGCCGCCCGCCAGTCGAAAGTCATAAACAAACGAAACAAACCAGGTCATGACTCTATAGCCCTTAGATTAGGAAAGGGAGGGGATACCGCGCACTGCATTCAGGCGAGGTTATCGATTACAGAAAATGACAAGACGCCATTGCTTTGGTCCGAAACAAAGGATTTGGTTCGATCGTGTTTTACTGTGATAATTTGTTTTTCAAGGGTTTAGTGTAAAAAACTGTGTTTTATATAATGGTAGGGTGTGCAGCTTATGGTTGTAAAAGCTACAGCAGTTCAAAGGACCCAGGAGTTACGTTTCACAGGTAATTAACACGTGACATTTTTACAAGAGTCTAGCGACCCGACCAAATTTTCAATACCAAAGGCCACCTATACTACATAGGCTGGCCTTGCGTGGAATATATTCACAAAGAAGGGGGATTCTTTGTGAATGTATTCGCGGAAACACATGCAAGCTACTGTATATCGACTATAATACGGCTTTTATTAAATATATCCTGGTTTTTAGTTAAATAAAGCAACATATTTTGGAAAAAGTGCATCCAAAGTACGGGCACGTATTACAATAAGTAATATCACTTTTCGCATGGCCCTCCGCTCGCTGCGCTCGCTACTGGGGCTCAAGAAAAGGAAACTAACCAGGTGCTAACCCAAGACATACCCAAAATCAAGAAAAAAACTGTTTAGAAACTTAACCTTAAAAAAAATAAAAAGAAAACAACGGGGTTTGAACCCGAGCCGCCGACGCCGATAAATGCCGCTGCCGAGTTCAGACCTAACCATCTAGTCCTCTGGACCACCACGCCTTATATGCAAATCGATTGCATCACGATAACATAGCGCGAATGCAATCGCTTGAGTCAACGCCATCTGCACTAGATGGCGCCAGAGTCGGTATCGAAAATTATATCGGGTCTACAGACGCTTGTACATTTTTTGGCAGTGATCAATTTTCTCAAATATTTCTAAAACTAATTATTTTATAGCAATATCTTCTAAATATGAGTTATAATATGCTATTATGAAGCCGATAATTATATTGCAGAACATATTCTTGTTATTTGTAATTAGTAAATTAGCTTTTTATGTATCTGTTCCTTACTTTCTCCAGTGGCCTAGGGATTAATCAAAGATAATAATTATTATTCACTTACAAATTTATTTTATAGAAAGTGGCTTGTGTGGTGTTATTTCGCTCATTGTTTTTGTTTTGTGAATTTCAGATTCCCCAAAAATGTTGAGAGACGGAATGTTTGGGTTAATAATATGAAACTTGCTAATTTTCAACCATCTAGTAATGACAGGCTTTGTTCCAAACATTTTGAACCACGTTTTTTGTATCTAACAGATCAAAAAGTCCCGCATATTCCAAGAACTTCCCAGATATCTGCAACCAAAAATAGAGAGTCGTTTCCCGGTTATTTATAGATATAAGAAAATTAACATTAGTATTATACAATATAGTCTGTTGTAATAAGGTTATTCAAAAATTCATTAAATAGATTTTTATTGCTGTTTTTGCATGGGCATATTATGTACTTGTAACTCGACTTGTAATATAGTAAATATCATACATTTATATGTTTTTTAACATTTATTGTACACTACAAAAACATTGGGCGAAATTGTTCTGCACTAAATTATAGCACATTATATTATTACAAATTATATCTAGCGTTTTTGCGATTATTTATTATTGCTTATTGCAGAAAAAAAAATGAGTCGGTGTGAAAGTCCGGAACCAACCTCGTCCGCAGCAGCCGAGACTGATACCCTTGCTGATTCCCTACGGAAGAAAAAACTAAGGAAGCAGTTGTTTCACCAAGTTGCTAAAAGTAAGGCAAAAACAATTAAAATTCGCGTATTAGGACAATCATTGAAATGGGCTAAAAAGAAAGTAGTGTCATTGAAATAGATTATTAGTGTGTTGAAAAACAAAATGTATTGACTCAGGAAACTGTAAAAATGATTATATCATGAATATTTCCATTATAAGTAAGTGTTCCTTGCAAATAGTACAATATATAGCTGTTTTTATTTCACATAAATTACAACGTACAATTCTTTAACTGAATTTAAAACTCACGGTGGCCTTACATATCCTTCAGATGACATTATTAATATTTGCTTAAAATCCGAGCATTATTTAAGAGCAAATGAAAATAATTTGCATAGGAAACGTTTTGTGCTATCGGTCACAAATAAAATTGTATCTAGTTTTTTAGGAACTACTGTTTTTAAGTGTTTAGAAACTCATGTTTTAGAAAATGAAGTTAACCATATATACCTTTTAATAAAATCTGTATGTACAAATTATTTATATGTAAGAATTAATTTTACTTTGCAAAAAGTAAGAACCAACGAGTGGACTCTGTGCGAAGTAAATTTACAAAATCAATTTTATTTAAAGGCCAATAAGATAGCTTTATAAAGTAAGCGTTAAAGCAAGCGTTATATAAGTAATAGTTGATAGATGTAAGTAATTCCTCAGATTTCAGCTAGAGTTGTCAGGTATTCTGGATTTTGCAGGATGTCCTGGATTTGAGCCTCAGATTCCAGCATCCTGCGTAGACCTCTTCTTTTTAGATTAGTAGTAGGAGTTATGCTGTAAGGACCTTTCTGTTCACATTTAGTTGTAATAGGATATCTAGCAATCCTGGCATGTTAAGCTGTTGTTTTTGGTTTGGCTCTCAGTTGTAAATGATCATGAATTTTCGAAAAATAGATTCTTATCGGAAATTGGCAAGTTTTCCTTTTAGCAGTATTATTTGTTATTACGTTTTTATCTACCTGATCTTTCATTCCTATGTATTTCAATTCCAGTAATAAAAATAAAGAATATGAAAAGAGTAGAAATTATAGGCATATATTATAGTATTTATACATGTATCTGCCACAAAATATAAAAGAAACCGAAAATGTTTTCTTTTTTTAAATTTTGAACACTTTGCCGTCTTATAAACAAAAATTTTAAGATAGTTTTTTCCTAGTTTAAATCGCCATGCTACGCTACTGGCACTTTGGCTTTGGTCCCAACTGCGGCCTATTATCTGTCCTCTCTCTTTCCTTATCTAAGCTATAGCCGATAGCCAGGGGAATTTAGAAGTCCCTAAATAAAAATCTGATCTCAATAATTTATGATTCTTACTTATTTGGTCATTGCAAGACGCTAAGCTAAAGCTACCGCGGACAGCACGTTTTTACAAGCGGTTCTAATAGAAAATAGAAATAGCTACAATTATTTTTATTTACGATTTGTTTTTTTGTTTATGACTCGGTTTGTGATTATTTGCAACATATAAACAGGTAATCTGTATGTATAATGTATAGTATAGTATATGAGGGTCTGTCTGCTCTTTATTTTGTTTCTTAAAAAAATAGTAACTATTAGAATAGAATAGAATAAGACTATATAGTTTGCCCAAAAAGCACAGAGTCCACTGAGCCTCGAAAAACATGAGGACAAAGGACAAAACAAATGGAATGTTGCCGTGGTTTGTGTTTGACTTAACCAGGAACATAATTTTTACCTATAATAATAATAATAAATAGGTATATATAATAATAAGATATAAATAT
>MU186978.1:0-37759 GCA_016904865.1 Pissodes strobi
TTTTGATAATAATCATAGAATAACAATAAAAATATTTAAATTAATTCATAATATAACTGATAGGAGATTATTAGACGCATATGAAAGTATGGAAATTATTAAATGTAAGAATAGTTTAAATAGAGATCGAGGGCCTATTCCGTATAGTCAATTGTATTGGTTAATCCAGCGTGACTAGTGGGATTCCAGAATTGGTTCTTTTTAGTTCCGGTTCCGCTTGATTGAGCAAACAGTAGTATAAAAGGGAGTTAGATAGATTTTAATTTTAGTCTAATCATCTCCTGATGATGCTAACATGGTTAGCGAAATGCGCGTCGAGTGCAAAAAATCTGTTTCGGTATTGTGGATCAAGCTCTGTTTTAAAGTGTACCTAATAACATGTTATTTTGGGAAGAGTTGGAATTAATAAAGTGGTTCTTGGGAATTAACATGGTTCTCTTATTCTACAATATAAATGTATAAAACGTTTTCATAAACACTGAAATAGCAAAAAGCACAAAAAAAAACATGTAATATACTTACATCCATAGTCGCTCGAGCAATTGCCACTTTAAAATAGTTACACTGTATGTATTTTATGTTCTAATGTATGAAATAACAGATTTTTAATTTTTCACAAATTGAAATAGAGAAACTTCTGAAACTAGAAATTAGATAAGGGTGAAAAACAGAATACTAGAAAACAGAATCAGAAACCCGATAAGACATAACCTAAATAAATACTAGCGTCTCGCCGCTGAGGGGAGCCTGATCTATTTACAATTTTGTTTCCCTTCACGCACGCGTTTGCAATTAGCGGCTAGGTCGCGCCGGTCTAAAACGGTTTCCGCTGACGAAACATGCGTGCGACGCGACGTTATGCAAGGCCACCTAAACGGGGCGCCACGTTGACACTTACCCATGTCGTGGCGGTTCAGCAAAGTTTTTCTAAGCGCTGTAGTTGTGTAATGGACAGAGTCTATGATACAAAGAATTTGTATCATGGACAGAGTCTTTGCCTGTCAAGCGGGCATCTAGGATTGGACGCTTGTGCCCCAGTGGCACCAGCGTCTAGAGATCGATGTTTTGTTTATGTTTTTACTATTTTATCTTTTTTTCTTAATTTTGGGTTAGCCTTGGGTTAGTTTTGATTAGTTTTTGTTGATTGAGCCCCCTGTAGCCAGCGAAGCAAGCGGAGGGTCACGCGTGAGTGAGATATTATAATACTCCTGACACAATCGTGTCGGGAACGTTTTTAGACCGGCGTGACCTAGCCAATAGACCATTTGCATACAACTTTTCGAAAAAAACGGGAACGTGAGAGTTTCGCTCAGGTGGTCACTAGAACGCAAAGTGGTTCAACCACCGGTCTTTGCTTGCAAGTTTTTGTATTGGATTAATTTAAGGTGGCCAGACGTCCCGCATTTTACGGGATCGTCCTTTCTTTTTGTAAGCTGTCCAGCATTTCATGCGTCCCGCATTTTTGGTTTGAGGAGCAAATTTACCTGTTTGTACTTTTTTAACGATATCTATTATTTTGCTGTATATATCGATACAATAGCCGTATTGGATTCACTACTTTGGTTTGGATCGATTCAGATCGAGCCAACTGAACTTTATTGAACTGATTCGTGTTCGATTGAAAAAATATCACTTTGCCCCCACTACCTAAAAAGTAATCCAGCTCTCGAAAATGGACCGGGTTCACTTAGATCGGTTCAGTAGTTCAGGTAAAAGATGGCATTTAAATAACAATAGTCAATCGGCTTTATTTTTTAATTGTTATCTTAATTTCATTTGACCTTGGCTAAACTGAAATATCAGTTCAGTTTCAGTTCATTTTGAACTGATCTCCAGCCTCAATCGAATACGGCCGAAGACTTCCATCTTGACGGAAGCCGGAATCTTAGTTACTCCCGATTTTAAGACGGGCTAACCTCAAGATTGGTAGAGGATCGGTTGCCTTGATCTGACGATCCCGACTAGTGTGACGTCATCTTTTTTCAGCGAGTGTCATTAGGCATTCGAACTATCTTTTTTTAATGTGAATTAGTTTAAAATTTTAATGTTTTTTACTTATAATTATGAAAAATTAGTTACTCAGTTACTTCAGGCCCATATAGTATCAAAACATAACCCTACTTGAAACTGATTTTTACCATGTTTTTGTTTTATTATTATATTAGCTCGCTTTCGTGTCCGTCTGTCCACAAATCTTACAATCGATCTTGACCTAATTTCCCATTAACCGATTTTAATGAAATTTGGTACATTTATATAGGTTCGGTGACAATACCATATTATTTAAAAATACGTTGGTCGGGGGGACGTTGAGAGGTGGTTGATATTGATACAAATTCACAACTTTTCAACCAAAGCTGCTACGAATATGCAGTTTTCAGATTTGACTTCCACTAAATATTTCCCAGTTTTATAGGTAAAAACTACCGTCGTTGGTGGAGTCGTTAAGGGGGTGAAAGGGGTTTAATATATATAAAAATTCATATCTTTTGAATCAAAACTGCTACGAATATGCAGTTTTCAGATTTCCAGCTGAGAGGGTGGGAGCGGGTTGATATATAAAAGGAAAAAAGGAGATAAATAACAATTTTCACACGTGAGTCTAAAAAGCTAAAATATTTACTTAAAATTATACCACGTTTTGAAAACTGACTAAAAAGTATAAAATAACAGGTATGATAATGCTTGTAAGGGTAAAAAATAAAATTAAATAATTTAACACCAAGTGGTAGTTTTTCTCATTTCTTCTTTACTTTTCTTTCGGTATCAGAAGGATCTTCTATGTGTGCTCTTTTCAAACTAGCCTCTTGCTTGCTGTTGTTTAAATATTTTTTTCTATGACATGCCCTGAAAATAGACAAAAACGCACTAACAATGCTCTTGAATCCTGAATATTTCACACGCTTATTCGGGTATTTAGATTAAAAGGCTTCGTCTCCGTTTTAGAGCTTCGCCCTCAGAGGTCCCATTCCCAGATCTCTAAATAAGAGGGCCCAAGTTTAGGGCTTCACTCCCCAGGAGACCCTTTTTTGCAAAACTGTAGAAAATGGGACTCTCATACCAGGGCCTCCTTTTAAGGCTTGGGGCCCAATTTTAGGGCTTCGCATTCCTAAATATGTTAAAAATGGGACTCCCGTAACATAGCCCTTATTCTAGGGTTCCCCCCCTCCTTGGGGCCTCATTTTAGGGCTTCGCCCCCAGAGTCTCTTTTTCAAAATATTTGGAAAATAGGGACCACACATCGGTGACCCCATTTTAGGACTGTGCCCCTACTTATAGTTTAGAGAGAATCTCTTACTCACGTAGCTTCTTTCATAGGGAATAAAAGTTTCTGATAAATCAATAATAAAAAAGTTTCCCATATAACATGTAATTTTCTACCACACTCCCAGTGGAGCAGGAGTAGAAAAAGTATAGTGTGCTACACGTGCTGAAAAGACTTTTCACACTCATGAGACACCAAACTGTCTCATTTGTGTGAAAAGTCTTATTTTCAGCACTTCTTACTTGTTGCACAATATACTATATCCTTACAAATACCCTTTGGCGGACAAATGCTTTTATTAGATCCTCTGGTACACCCTCTGGTACACCTTTGACTTTTTTTTAATTTTTGACACTATTTTCTGAGCAATGAGTTTCTTAAAGGAAAATGTATTTTCATGAATTATTTTAAAATAGTGGCTTCATTTTAAAAACTGCTAAATGTCTATTAAATTAAGAATATCTTTAAAACGCACAAAAAAATACACCAAAATACACGATGTAATGATACAAATCCACCAAAACACGATTAAAACACTACGGCCGACCAATATTTATAAGAATATTGATGGCCAATAACGCGGCGCTGCACAAAGATGACGTAGGCCCCTCTCACGTATTCCCCGCCGTGGTTATCAAGACCTAACCTAAGAAAGGATATTTGCCTCTACGTAGCAGTTTACACAATTTTCCATATGCTTCTAGGCAACCAGGGGTACATTGTAAAGTGTACTGTTGCTTCCCGATGGGATCTAAGTAGAAATACTACATGTCAATGATGAATCGTCGTTAGAAAATGAATCGTTGTTAGAAAAGATTAAAGATCCGATTCCCGTACTAGGTTAGTTTTGGTTAACACTTGGTTAGTTCCTGTTTGTTGAACCCCCTTAGCGAGCGTTGGGCCATGCGAAAAGGGAAATATTATTTTAATGATGAAAGAAATTGGGTAAAGGGCCGACTATAGTGGATATACAGCAGCTTGCATGTATTTCCGCGAATATATTCCACAAAGAATTCCCCCTTTTTTGTGATATATTCCCCTGCTCACCATTCAAAACATATTTCAACAATAATAACCCACGCGCCGATGATCGCCGAATGTATGGAAAATTGTGTAACTGCTACGCAGCGTCAAGTAGAAAAAATTTCCGCTTCGTTCTCGTTCGAGTGAACGCGTGTGGGGTATCGGCCCTTTCAGTTTTGAGGCGCGTGGTGAGCGTTCAGGGACCGCTTTGATTCCCCGATGAAGAATCGGACGTCCAGCCGGGAGTTTGAGCTCCGTGCATGTACAAGATTAAAATTTTTGCGAACGTCCAGCCGGTAGTTTTCGAACCTTAAAACAAGCCATACATGTACAAATCGGAGCTTCCAGAAGTACATACTCGACATACTGGAGGGTCTATAAATAGTTGGTGTTTTTCTTTCACCTGCACTAAGTACACCTTTTGCACCAACCCTTTTTCTTTCTCCGGTGCACTTGCACTGAGTGCCATTTAGTGCAGCACTTTCTCCACTGACTGTTTTTTTGGTGTAAGTTGGTGCAGGATGGTGGGACAATGGCAAACTGGCGGAGATTCTTGAGATGGCTTTTTCTTTCGCTGCTGCACGATTATTTGATTGAGCTACCCTGACGTAGACCAAGTGCAGTTGGTGTGAAAGAAAAACACCTAATATCTCTGTCCACCAGGGCGTAACCAATCTGGAAGGGTCGCTCCAGCTCTTGCTAGCCTCGACAAGGGTCTTTACTGGCTGAATTGGTCACGCAAAGGCCAATAATAGAGAGTCGTACTACTCTTTGACAAGGAAAGGGAGTGGACAGATAATCTCGCTTTACGGCAGCGCGCAGTACGTGTGATCAAAAATCGAACGGCCGCCATTAATAGGAGCCAGACATTCAAAGCGGCACCTCCGTGTATTTTGGTGATTTTTGTTGTGAAAAACTCTCAAAATACTTCAATTTGTCCATAACAATATGGTGTTTTGTTGTTCTTATGGCTGTAAAAGTCGCAATGACCGAAAGGAGCCTGGAATTACTTTTCACAGGTAAATATAGCTGACACCTAGTTCTTGCTGACGCTAATATTTATTTTTTATTTTCTTTGTGTGAGTTGAGATATAGATTATTTCAAAATATGATTACGAGTATACTTCAGGCTGCCTTCAGCCCCACGCAGAACATGATCCCGAGTCCGAACGAGTTTCGTTGTCTATACGGTCTGCGTATTTAGGAAGCCTCTGCGTTAGAGAACCCCAGTTAAAAAAACGCCGTCTGATTAACTAGATAAGCACGTGTGTTATACTAGCCCCGCCTGTCAATGTTCAACGTATTTTCACTTCACGCATTTGCATTCATGCAATGCCCTTCGCTCTCTGCGGGGCGCAACCAACACAAACTAAGGCAAAGCATGCAAAAAAACTAACTAATCCAAAAAAAATAACATAACTTGCAAGCGCCGGGCATTGAACCTATTACTTCGCATTATTCGCATGCGTGAAGTGAACAAACGTAAACAACATTGACAGGCGGGGTTGGAGTTAGCCAATCAGGCGGAGTTATTTAACTGGGGTTCTGTACGCGGAGGCTTCCTAAGTACGCATTATTATTTAAGCTGTATTTTGATTAACTATTTTTTGGGTCTAGTTTTGAGCATTTCACGTTCACGCAATCGAGTAACTGCCTCAGCAGTATAAGCATAACGGTATAATATTACACAACCTATAAATTGTTGATTGCTGATTGACAAATAATTTCAATAATTCACAAGCCTAACACAAAAGGAAATGAGTGACTAAAATCATGCAATCGCGTATAAATAATAATGTTTTACCATGCGCATAGAGTTCTTTTTCATTTATTGATGTGTAAACATCTTACACGGCGGTATGAGGGTAAATCTCGGCAAATGGGACGGAAATGTGTGGGCGGGGCGGAAGTGTGGGGACGGAAATGTGTAAACCGATTCTAGCCCCTAAAGCGGTATTATATACAATTTTGCCATTTAAAATCGTTTTAAACGGATTTTAGACGATAAAAAAAAAGCATATTTTAAATTAAACGAACCGTCAAAAAGTTGGTTATTGACTCCCCCAAATCAAAGGATGTCGGCCCAAGATTACTACGTTAATAAGCTGTGTCCATATGTTGATGTTATTCCTGGTGGCATTAGATTTTCGTGTCGAATTTGTGCAGTGAATTAATCCACTCTGAAGCTGCCAGTAAGTATTATTAAAGAATCCTAACTAATAGTATAAATCCGAATGTGTTTGTTTTTATTCTCTGAACAAGCTAAAATGTATAGGTAACGGCCATAGCACGTTGAAAATACCAGTTCTCGTCCGATCACTGAAGTCAAGCAACGTCGGGCGTGGTTAGTACTTGGCTTGGGAACAACATGCTGTTGTCATTTTTTTACAACCGATGTCGTTATAGGATATGTTTACACATCAGTCTCGAGTACTAGCAGACTCGCTCATTTTATTTAATCTAGATAATATTCGACATTATAATTTTATCAAAACCCCAAAAACAAAAAGCAACAAAACTCACAAAAAATTGTAACATCAGCATATTCTAACCTCAGAATATGTAGATGTTGCCAAATTTATTTGAAGCTTAGCTAAGAAGCTTGGCTTATTTCTTGTAGTGCATTACTTTAAAGCGTAAGCCAGGCCTTAAAGTAGAGCCTAGCTTAACAAGGCCTGGCTTGAGAATAAAAACGGTGAATACAGCCATTTAGGCGGACTGGTCTGTAACATTCATGAGCCGCTGACGGTAACTGACTATCCATGGTATTATTATGGCTTTGCATGGCCCTCCGCTCGCTACGGGGACTCAAGAAAAGAAAACTAACCAGGTGCTAACCAAAACTAACCCAAGGGTAACCCAAAATTAATAAAAAAAAGATAAATTAATAAAAAAACAATAAACAAAACGTCTGTCACGACCGACGGGAATCGAATCCGCAGCGCCGGGATGACAAGCAAGCACGCTACCCTCTAAACCACCGAGGAGCAGAAACTTTGCTAGAACGTAGCACTAGTCGCTAGGTCGCGCAAGTCTAGAATCGTTCCCGACACGATTGCGTTTGTATTCGAGGACACACATGCAAGCTGCTGTATATTTCGTAAAAAGTGCATCCAAATTACGGGCACGTATTACAATAAGTAATATTTTCACTTTTCGTATGGCCCTTCGCTCGCTACCGTTCGCTACGGCGGCTCAAGAAAAGGAAACTAACCAGGGGCTAACCCAAACGTAACCCAAGACATACCCAAAATAAAAAAACTGTTTGCTAACCAAAACTAACCCAAGACATACCCAAAATCAAGAAAAAAATTGTTTACAAACTTAACCGTAAAAAAAAAATAAAAAAGGCAACGGGCTTTGAACCCGAGCCGCCGGCCGCCGCCGATAGCCACAGAATTGAGACCCAACCATCTAAACCTCTAGACCACCACGGCTTAGTGCTAGTCCACATGCATACGTGATCACGGATATCCGTATACGTGAAACGCACACCTTGAATTTTGCCCATCCACATGGAACTTCAGCAAGCAATTTGAATTTAGTTTATATTGTATATGACAGTTACTGCTGCTAGTTAGCTTTGTAAGTTTTGCCAATTTTTTAAAGTAGGCACTAGCTAGGTACCTACCTTAGAAATGAATTTAGAAACCTCTCTTTTACTTACGAGTGTTATGTGTAGGAATTTAAAAAGACAAACTGCAAATATGCAATTACAAAAAATATTAAATTGGCGTATGTAGCATATTTAGCAAAAATAAACGAAGAAAATTCTAAGCCCCCATATGCAGGACAATATGAACAAGACCAATTTTTACTGAGGAAGCACGAAATGCGAGTTGGAAGATGACCAGTCCAAATTTTTTAATTATTTTAGAATGTCATCTGCAATGTTTTTTCCATACTAATGACACTGTTATTAGGTATCAACCGATTTTTAAAACAGATATGTTCCAAATACATAGGTTTCAAGAGTGAATAACCCAACCGCAGTATCCACATTTATAGGGAGATTCCTCAATTTTACATTAAGTATTTATGTTTCATTAATTTTATCAACTAAACATTAACTTGACATTATCATTAAGCAACTGCCAAAATTTAATTTTTTAAAATTATCTCTCTGTCACTCAGCCGCAACCATCACACTCAAACGGATACGTTTACCGAAAAAGTTAAAATTAACCAACTTTCATCCGTTTTGACCTTGACGGAGAGTCAAGTCGCTCTCCTGATACACAATTGGATGTTGTTGGTCACGTGGGCGCAACGGATCCGTGATCACGTATGCATGTGGACTAACACTTATACCGCAAATTGGTTGTATCATGAGCATTTAAAGATCCTTTACAGGCGTAGCCGACTATATCAAAATCGGCTTGTCCTATTGGTCGATCCATCTCGTATTACAATATGTCTTCGTGATGCAATCAATTTCTTGCAAGAGCTCTCGTGGTGTAGAGGTTTAGATCGTTGGGTCTCACCTAGAAAACACGGGTTAGAACTCCGTTGCTTTTTTTAATTTTTTTTTAAGATTATGTTTCTAAACAACTTTTTTTCTTGATTTTGGGTATGTCTTGAGTTAGATTGGGTTAGCACCTGGTTAGTTTCCTTTTCTTGAGCCCCCGTAGCGAGCGAAGCGAGCGGAGGGTCATGCGGATCGACCAATAGGAGAAGCCGATTTTGATATAGTCGGCTACGCCTGTAAAGGATCTTAAAACGCGTATCATGAAGACATAGCGCGAATACAATCGCTCGAGTCATCGCCACATACACTAGATGGCGCTGGAGTCGGAAGAGAGAAAGGGAGGCGTCGCACGCAGTATTTCGTCATCGGGAACGATTTAAGACCGGCGCGCCCTAACTGCTAATGAATGCACATTTACATTACAGTCGCGCTATAAAATTTGCGATGGATAGTTAGTTGCCGTCAGCGGCTAGACGTTAATGCGTTTTAGCTAGCAGCGTTGCCAACTTGACGGATTTTCCGTCAGATCTAGCGGATTAGGGTGACCACGAAACGGGAGAAACGATGTTCTAACGGCTGACGGATATTTTAACGGGTGCTGTGATTCTAAAATAGTTAACATATTATAAGTAATAAAAATCACTGGACAAACAATAAATTACAAATTTACACTTGTATAAAAACAAATTTTATATTTATGATATATGTTATTTTATTTTGTTCTTAAAACTACTGGCGGCAATCTGGCAATGTCGGACGTCGAGCGGGACTTCCCCGGATTGATTCCCAGATCTCAATTGGTCGACGGCGACGGTGACGGTCACGGTCTCGTAGTATGCTCGTGCTTCTAGTCTTGCTCTTGATTCTATTTAATAATTCACGTCGCTTTCGAAATATTAACAAATATTACATTTTAGTTATAAATCTTTGTGTCTATTTGTATATGTAAATAAAGTAACGATTACAGTATTTTTTATTAAAACGGATTTATTTGACGAAAAAAAAAATTTAACGGAAAATTACGATGAATTTAACGGAATGTAAAAAATATAGTTGGCAGCACTGTAGCTAGTTGCTGCTGCTAGTTTTGCTAATTTTTTAAAGTAGGTACCTTAAAAATTAACTCAGAAATCCCTCTTTAGTTACTTTACGACTTTTACGAGTGTTATGTTGTAACGAAGTTACTATATTTTTAGGGGAATGGTATGCAAGCCGGATTAACTTTCTTATTTTACGAGCTATTCACATCATTCTTTTTCGTAAAATATAATTTAAATATTCTAAACTCAGTTCAATAAAATATTCCGTCGCGAAAAGCCGGGAAATCGGTTTTCACATTTTCCGTAGTACTCGCGCGGTACCAGTCGAACGTCGCGATCTCCGTCGCAGCACCGTGCGCGTGAAGGTCCCCACTCATCGGCCGGCCGATGACGTGATCCCCCACTACGCGTCGAGTTAACAAAACCGGGCTACATCGCGCTGAACAGGCAGAACTCACCCGAGTTCTCAAAGAAGACGTCGCCAGCCAGCCAGCCGCCTAGCCCAGCCCAGACCAGAGGAAGAGGACCACCACTACCCCCAATGTAAGCCGCCAAGCTGAGCTAGACCCACGCCGCTTCCTGCAGGTCGCCGCCATGACAGCCGCCTTCAGCATACCGCCATCGTCGCCGCCTTTCTTGTCCGCCTTCGCTGCTGCTATATAGGTATTACTGTAGGTATATCTCTCTCCCTCTTACACTACACTAAGCTGGTCTCGGTTTTCTATTCCGATCAGTTATTCTTTCACTACACACACTCTCTCTCTCTCTCTACACTACAAGCCGGCCTCGGTCTTTCAATTCCGGTCGGTTCTATCTTTACAAGCTCTATCTCACACTCAACCCACTTTCCTCCATTCCTCATCTCCCTCACTCCCTTACATTACACAAGCTGGTCTCGGTTTTCTATTCCGATCAGTTATTCTTTCACTACACATGCTCTCTCTCTACACCACAAGCCGGCCTCGGTCTTTCCATTCCGGTCGGCTCTATCTTTACAGGCTCTCTCTCACACTCAGTCTACCTACCCCGTTCCTTAACTAGCCTACCGCCTCCACGACGGCGTAAAATCGTAGTAGCGAAGCACGACCGGAAAGCAATGACGTATCCGCGCACGCGCAATCCGGGTTTTATATTTCACATATGCAGGAAGCCTCGTCAGGCCGTTTATTAATGTCCCACCGTATCCTATGTATCGTCGTCATCCTTATGTCAGATATTATCCGAACCTTAACGCTATCGTCGCATGTTTCCGTAATCTTCTAAGCATCAGGCCGCGTATATCCATACCCGTCAGGACCAAGTCAGAGGAGCTACGTTGGACCGATGTTGGGCCGTCATTCGAGTGCCTGTCCGTGGACTCGTGGATACCGTGATCCAAGTAGCTTCTCAATGTCAATGTCATTCCGTTACAGTTCGCATACCATACCCCTCCCTCTGGCAATATTTTCGTTTCTTTATCTTTTGGGTTAAGCATAAGTCGCATTAGAGTAACCTTTTAGTTAAGAATTGATAGTTTAGGTTAACCTCAGTTTAGGTAGGTTGTATTAGTAAAGAACAATTCTTACGTTGCAACGTTAGGTTAGCATAGGTCATCAGGGTTTGGAAATCACCATTCTTTATATTTCCAGTTGGCAAATAGAGATGCTGAATTAGGTGTCTTTTGAAATTGTGTGTTTTCTTTCTAAATCCCTTCCTGCTAGTATTAAGTTAAGTTAAGCAAGTGAATTTCTGAAAGCAGCCGGCAACCACGCAAACATTCAAGATTGACCCCTGGTTCGCCGTTTCTCCACTGTCTAAAAGCAACCCGGTGCGGAGTGGGCCCTCTACCACTATAATCCAGATGCGGTGGCGCCCGAGAACCAACCATTGGATGACGTAATGGTTAAACTAGGCAGTCCAATAGCATGATATGCAGAAGAAATAGCATAATATGCAGAAGCAAAGAAGCGCCTAACGAGAAACGCCTCACAAATTTGGCGCCCGAGCAGGGACTCCTCACAATGTGTAAGAATTTAATCTAAATAATTTTCACAAACAGAATGAGTTAACCAACCACAATATCCACATTTATACTGAGATCCTTCCATTTTCATATTATTTATTTATCATTTTATCAAGTAAACATTAAGCAACTACAAAAATTATTAAATTATCTTTCTCAGTCACTCAGCCGCAACCATCACACTCAAACGGATACGTATACCGAAAAAGTTAAAATTAACCCCGTTTCACATGAGTACGACATCGGATATCCGGATATTTCTAATTTTCACATCTCCAACTGCCCGACAAACGTGTGAAAGCTTTCATTTAATGTTACGTACCTTGCGAGTCGCGATCGGATATCCGATGCCGGATGATCTTATCCGGCATATGTGAAAAGACACTTAACCAACTTTCATTAGAGATGCGCGATACGATCCGATATTTCTCAGTATCGATACTTTCACGGTCGATACTCGATATTTTGGATCGATACAATGCAAGTATCGATACGGCGTACCATGTATCGATACCTCACTAGTATTTTAAGATCCTTTACACAAATAGTGCACTATGTAAAAATTGACCTCTCCTATTGGTCGATTCATCTCGTATTACTTATGTATTCGTGATGCAATCATTTTCTGTCAAGAGCTCTCGTAGAGGTTTAGGTTGGGTATGTCTTGGGTTAGCACCTGACTAGTTTCTTTTTCTCGAGCCCCCGTAGCGAAGCGAGCGGAAGGCCATACGGATCGATCAATAGGAGAGGCCGATTTTTATATAATGCTCTATTTGTGTAAGGAATCTTATAACGTTTTAAGATCCTTTACACAAATAGATCACTATGTAAAAATTGACCTCTCCTATTGGTCGATCCGCATGGCCCTCCCTTCGCTTCGCTCGCTACGGGGGCTCAGGAAAAGGACACTAGCCAGGTGCTAATCCTAGACATAACCAAAATAACGAAAAAAACTTTAGAAACATAATCTTAAAAAAATATATAAAAAAAAAGACCTAGCCATCTAAACCTCTCTACCACGAGAGCTCTTGCCCCAAATCGATTGCATCACGAAGACATATTGTAAAACGAGATGGATCGACCAATAGGAGAGATCGATTTTTACATAGTGCTCTAATTGTGTAGAGGATCTTAAAGCTCCCATGATGACCCTAGCTATCGAATAATTCGAATGAACAATCGAATGTTTCCATAGTTTTTATTCTCATCACTACCATAAATGTCATGTCACTTGCAATAATTGGAAACAACAAACAATAACACAAAACAACAACAAATCATTGACAACAAACGAGTCTCGACCTAACCTATCTCTGGTGCTTCGTTGTCGTTACATCGGTACTCTTGAAATTATTCTGAAAATTTAGGTTTCTCATTCTTTTACCAAGAAATATAATCTTTATAGAACTTCAAACAGAGGGAACTATGGCACACTATAAAGGAGCAGCTAGTGAGGCTGGAAGAGCAATGCAGTTAATGAAGAAGCGAGAGAAGGAAATGCAAGATTTAGAAATTCGTAAGAAGAAAATCGAGGAAGATCTGAAGATTAACAATATTGAAAACAAATTTGCTACCCACTATGATGCAGTTGAACAACAACTCAAGGTATGTATTTGGGCATAAATTGTAAACCTTGATTTGAATCTACAATTTAACAATTCAACTAATTTCAAAATACCTGCTGCAACAAGAATTTATTTAACCGCATTGAAAAGAAACATCAATTAGATGTGATATACACAGACAGCGTAAAGGCGTTTGACAAGATGTATCATTGCCTGCTACTTGAGAGACTTGTTGAGTTTGGCGCATCACAGAATGTTTTCAAATTTATTTGAGTCATACTTGATGTCACATACACGGATGTCTCGAAGGTATTTGGCAAGTTGGATCATGGCCTAATTGCTCAGAAAATGTTCAAAATTGATTTTCATAATAACCTGATCAACCTACTTATCTCTTATCTCAGTGGCTGGTCCCATTTTGTTAAATACAATGGTTTCCAATCCGTTGATTTGAATGCCACTATTTTCAATTCAATTCAAAATATGCTTTATTGTCTAAAGAAAATTTTCTCATTGACAAAGCTGGAAACTAAAGCTAGCAAAAACATCAAACTTCTAATATTATAGTAACATATGTACAATACGCATAAGTAACACAAAAAATGTTCAAAACAATCTGAGATAAAATATTTCACTTCAACTTTCCATTCAAAACATGCTACATTAGCCAAAATACACGGTATTCATTAGCAAAGCTGAACTATGGCTATTTAAAACAGAAACTATCACGATAAATGCTCTAGAATAGAGAAAGGACAGGACAAAAAAAAACAATTATGTCGGGGAAAAAACAAATTTGAAATAAATAAATATATATAAACACTATTCGGTATACAATTAGTCAAACAACAGATACACAGAAAACAAACTAAATCAAAGTCTAGAAAGTATCACAAAAGTACTCCTCAATGCTATAGTATGCCTTGGTAAGCAGCATTTTCTTCACTTGCGTTTTAAATAACTTAAAGGTTGAAACCCTTCGAATTGAAAGTGGGAGAGTATTAAACATTTTTTTACTATACATTTTTAACTACAGTACCGTCGACATCGTTCCCGCATTTTTGCTGTGTTTATTGAGTATATTCGCAATTTAAATATATTGTTATATATCAAGGTGTTGCTGAAAAAGTGTAGTATTTTTGTGATAACTGAAACAGACCTTCTTTTTGGAATAATTCGCGAAATTGGTAAAAATAAACTTGAAAGGTGTTAAGGACTCGATGTAGCTGCTGAGCAAAAAACGACATTCCCGTGCTTTTTATCGCACTGTAAACATATCCTTTGTATGAGGGTTGAAACAGTGATGGGAAGTGTATCGTATTTAGTACAATTTAGAATAAGCTTTTCTCAGTGTTAAATTATTGAGAATGGTTTGTAGCATCTGTGGAGAAGCTGCTTCGGGGAAGAATGCTGTATTTTCATGTGACTCATGTAAGGGAAGATATTGTAAACAATGTGCCAAGTTGACTGCGTCGGAGGTTAAGGTAATGGAACTTAAGGAAACTAGAATACTCAAATTTCAGTGTGAAAAATGTAATAAATTTGACACGCACGATTTGCTACAAAATGCAATAGAAGATAAAGTGAAGATAATTGAAGCCAAAGAAGAAATAATAATTTTATTACAACAGAAAATAAATGAATTAGAGTCATCAAAATCAGAAAACCCAATGCTTTTGTCATACAGTGAAGCTGCCCAGAGAAACAAAACAATTATTCCTAAAATAAACGTTAATCTACCAAGCATAATTATAAAGCCGAAACAGAAACAAAACTTTACAAAAACTGAAACGGATATTAAGAAGTCCATTACGCCAACAGACCTAAAAATCTCTATAAAAAACACAAGAAACACGAAAGATGGTGGACTGGTAATCAAGTGTTCAAGTAAAAATGACATAGAAATACTGAAACGGGAAGCTGAGAATAAATTGAAAGATTATGAGGTACAAATAACTAAAATGAGTTGGCCGCGGTTTAAGATTGCCGGTTTCTCTGAAGAGATCAGTGAACACCAAATTGCAAAATCTATCATGGAACAAAATGAAATTATGGAGAGTGAAGATAATCTGAAAATAACATATGTTAAAAAATCGAGAAATGGAACATCCGTCGTTTTTGGGGAGTGCTCGCCTAATATATTTAGAAAATTAATGACTCTAAAAAAAGTATATATTAACTGGCAGAGATACCCGGTCTATGAAGATATTAGTATATTAAGATGCTTCAAATGTCAACAGCACTATCATAAGCAGGATATGTGCCAAAATAAGGAGTCATGTGAACACTGCTCAGAGGAACATCATAGAAAAGACTGTCCAAAGATATTGAAGAAATGTAGCAATTGTATCAGAACAAATAACAACTTCAAAACAAACTACAAAGTAGATCATATGGCGAGTGATCCAGAATGCCCCTCCTATAATTACTTGTTAAATATAAAACGTGGAAAAATAGATTATGGATTCACAAATGGCTTGTAGTCCCCAAGAACCTATTATACTACAAAAACTGGATTCATTCGAAAACGAAATTTCTCATGAAACTATCAAATGTCAACTACTAGAAAATAACATCAGTTTAAAATCAAAACTGTTAAACGTTCTGCATTTGAACATTAGAAGCATTCACAAGAATTTTGATGAATTTTTAGTATTTTTAAGCGCATATAATTTAGATTACTGTGATATAATTGTATTGGGTGAATCATTTGAAAGTTATGATAATCAGTATGGTATCGACGGTTACACTATGTTTTACAATAATGCCAGATATAATAGGAATGATGGTGCTGTAATTTTCGTCAGGTCAAGTTTAATATTCAGTATCACACACACCACACTGAATAATTCCAATGTAACTGTAAGTAACATTTCTTTACAAAAAGATAATAATCACATTAATGTAATATGTCTGTACAGACCTCCCAACACAAACAAACAAAATTTTTTAGAGGATCTTGAAAGTTACTTAACACTTAGTAATAATAGCCAACTTGACGTTCTCTTGGGTGATATCAATATAAATATTCTAGAAAAAAATGATAACACTGTCAATTCTTATCTATCTATGCTAAATTACTCAGGCTTTTTATCGTGCATTAACTCACCAACGCGTGTTACTCCTGAAGTCAGCTCATGTATAGATCATATATTTGTTCGAAATAAATCAAACAGTGACCTATATAAATTTGATCCCTATGTGATACATGCTGACATAACTGATCACTACCCTATTATGCTGAACATAAGTATGAAAACAAATGTTATTGAAAATAAGAGAAGTAAGGTAACAACCCTTAAGGTAAATGACCTAATTTTTAGTGATTTAATCAAAATTGAAACTTGGAACTCGGTTCTAAACACTGATGACATAATAAAAGCCACTGATGAGTTTTACAAAATAATTACAAATATCCGTGATAGATCGACAATTAAAAAAACCTATTTTGTACATGAATTTAAAAAACGTAAACCCTGGATAACAAATGGTTTAATAGCTAGTATTAAAAATAGAGATAAAATGAAAAAAAACCTATTAATCACATACAATGATCTCGACTATCAAAAATATAAAAAATATAGAAATAATTTGCAAAAAGTAATACAAAAGTGTAAACATGATTATTATAAAAATAAAATAGAGGATGCAGGATGTAACTTAAAAAAAGTATACAAACTCATATCTGAGGCAACAGATAACTCATCGCATAAACAAAAAATATTACCACCCATTAAAAATAACTCCAACGATTTCTCAGATAACAGAACCATGGCAAATTACTGCAATGAATATTTCACAAACATCGGTATCGACATGCTTAACAAAATTAAAACTCCAATTAATGAATATAAAATTACATCCCATTCTTTATCGTCCTTATTCTTGAAACCTGTAAATAGTAATGAAATCATAAAACAAATATACAGCCTTAAAAATAATAGTGCCCCGGGTATTGATATGATGAGTGTTACTACTATTAAAAAAACACATACTTATTTAATTTCTCCCCTTGTACATATTATAAATTTAATTTTTAAGAGTGGCATAGTCCCAGACCAGTTTAAAATCTCAATAGTGACCCCAATTTATAAGTCGGGAGATAAATCAAATATTGGAAACTACCGGCCAATAAGCCTAATAAATAACTTCGCTAAGGTATTTGAGAAATGTCTTAAAGACAGACTCTTAAATTTTTTGCAAATAAATAACATGCTTTCAAACAATCAGTATGGGTTTATTGGTGGTGTGGGGACCACTGATGCGCTGTATCAATTGACTAAACAAGTAACAGATAATCTGGAGAATAATAAAAAGTGCATAAGCGTGTTTCTAGACTTGGCAAGGGCATTCGACACGGTTCCTCATGGCTTGCTTTTGGATGTTTTGCACAGGTGCGGTGTTAGGGGTGCTGTGTTGAATGTCTTTCAAAGTTATCTTGATAGTAGAAAGCAATTGGTAAAAATAGAGGATACGTTGAGTGATCCCTTAAACGTTAGAATAGGCGTTCCACAGGGTACTGTGTTGGGGCCACTACTCTTCATTACATATATTAATTCGCTAACAGATCTAAAATTAAACAACTGCTCCATAATATCTTATGCTGATGACACTGTAGCTATCTTTTCTGGCAAAGATTGGTATGACACAAAAAACAGCGCAATTAATGGAATTAGCAAAATAAAAGAATGGTTAGACACTTTCAAATTATCTCTTAATGTAAAGAAAACAAATTACATAGCCTTCTCATTAAATGAAAGCAATCGCCCAAACTTCGAACATATTAAAATAGATAACTTAAATGACATTATTAAAGAAGTTTCCTCAACAAAATATTTGGGGATTATAGTTGATAAACACTTAAAGTGGAACCAGCAGGTTACTAACCTTACGAAAAATATAAGAAAACTAATTTATAAATTTTACATTTTAAGAAATATTTTGACAAAAAATCTTCTGATCTCTGTTTACAAAACTATTGTCGAGGCATTAATGAGATATGGCATTGTTGTGTGGGGAGGTCTGTATGAAAACGCTTTGAAACCATTGAATGTTGCGCAAAATTATATTCTAAAAACAATTTATAAGAAGAATAAACGTTTTTCAACTGTACTTCTCTACTCCAAAGAGATATTTGATGTACGTTCTCTATACGTCTTAGAAATATCTTCCTTTGTATATAAGAATCAAGTTTTAAGGAACTACATTAACCATCCATATCATACTAGAGGTAAGGAAAATATGCAAATAATGATACCCAATAGCTGCTCAAATGCTAACCTTCGGTTTGCAAATTACTTGGCTCCTAAAATTTATAATCTTATCCCTTTGGAAATAAAAAATGTTACCAGATACAAATTATTTAAGATAACATGTAGATCTTTTATTTTTGATAACAAACATAGTTTTATGTCGCTTTTCTGATGCTGAATCCAAAATTTGTTCTTGCATTTTTTAGTAATGTCTCTCTTATTTTTATTTCAGCCTAACAATTTTATAAATCTAGTCTTGAGCACATACAGATGTTCAGTCATCTAGGTGCTTTCTGAAACATTGGTCCTATAATATTGTAAAATATTATTTAGTAACTGACAGTAGGTTTGTTTTTGTTTTTTTCATATGTCTCAAATAATTTTGTATAGCTAGCTCTATTTATTAAGCAACTATAGTATTGTAGATCTAATGTATATATAAATAAATAAATAAAAATAAAATAAAATTGTAAAAGATAGAATTTTGAGTCAGTGCGGAAGTTGGTATTGGTAAGTTAATTTTAAATGAAGAACGCGTATTGGTAGTGCTAATCGATCTAATCATAGAGCAGTACTTTCTATACATCAAACACACAGTTTCCAGAATAAAGATAGAGGGCAATGTTAAAATTCTTTCCCCTACAAAACAAGGTCTGCATGACTCCCTGTACCCAAGGCCACAAAGAATTCTAATGGCACGCTTCTGCAGAACAAAGAGAGGTCTAAACAAGTATTCCGCACAGCTCCCCCAGAAACAAACACCATAACGCAGATGGGAGTCCACCAAGGCAAAATAGGCACTCTTAGTCAAAGTTTTATCTAACTGGCTTTTAATATTTCTTAAGGCAAAGCAGTTAGCTGCCAGTTTTGAAGATAATAGCTCAGTATGCTTGTCGAACCTTAACCTAGCGTCAATACACAAACCCAGAAATTTATTAACGTGAAGGGACGGAACAGGGTAAGTATCCAGGCTTACACCATTTAGATGACACTTGAAGTACAATATATTGGTCTTGGAAATATTGAACGATAATCGATTGCAATCGCACCATCCCTTAACAATGGCCAGATCCCTGTTAATCATACCACTAAGAGTCTGGGCGTCCCCACTATGCCAAAGAAGGGTAGTATCGTCAGCAAAGGATGTACACTGGCCAGTTTCGATTATTAGTGGTAAGTCATTAATGTATAAGAGGAAAAAAAGTGGGCCGAGAACAGAACCCTGGGGCACCCCCGCTGAGACACTTAACTCCTCTGAAGAGCTGCCATTAAAGACAACTCTCTGTCGTCTGTCAGACAAATAGGACCTAAACCACGCCAGAACACACCCTCTGAAGCCATAGGCTTCAAGCTTCCTCAGCAGTATTTCGTGCGATACACAATCGAAGGCCTTGGCCAAATCACAAAACACAATGGCAGCCACATCTCCATCGTTGAGCCTCAGGTAAAGCCTTTCAAGCATATGAAAAATGGCATCATTGGTACTCTTGGAAGACAGAAACCCAAACTGGGATTTATTTAATATATTATTAGCTTCCAAAAAGTTAACCATTCTTTTTTTAAGGAGTTTTTCGACAATCTTGGACAAGGTAGGCAGCAGTGAAATAGGCCTGTAGTTAGAAGCAATATCTTCACCCTGCTTGAATATAGGAATGACAATGGCCCTCTTCAGCAAATCTGGAAAATTGCCATTCAAGACTGATCTATTGATACATTCGGCCAGTGATAATAGAGCTGCAGAGGGTAGATTTAAAAATATATCCAAAGATATCTCGTCTCAACCTGCAGATCTTTTGTTTTTAATTTGGGTTAAAGTGTTCAGAAGTTCCTCAGCAGTAACAGGAGTAAAGTAAAAGGCATTATTAACTGAGATGCCACGCATAAAAGTCAATAGCGGAGTCCCTCAGGGAAGTAATCTCGCTTCCCTGATTTTTGCCATATTTGTCAATAACAGAATTTTATATAACATACAGGATTGTACTGAGTTATAGAAAAACATTGATACACTATTGTCTTGGTGTTACATCTTAACATAAACAAATGCTAATCGATGACCATCTCGAATCTCAATCACAAATTAAACTTTAACTATCAAATTGAATCCAGTGATCTTTCTAGTGTGGATTCAATCAGAGACCTAGGATTCTTGATTGACAAAAACTATCATTTAATGACCACATTGATCATATAGTGCAATCAACATTAAAAACCCTAGGGTTTATCATTAGGTCTACAAAAGAGTTTGAGAATTTGGACAGTCTTATCGCTTTGTTCAACCCTCTTAATAAAATCTAGGTTGCAATATGCTGCTCTGGTGTGGTTTCCGAGTCATCAAGTACATGTGGACAGGCTCCAATATGTACAAAGGCGATTTCTGAAATATCTAAGTTTCAAACAGGATGGGATTTATCCTCCAATAGGTTTTGACCATCAGTTATTATTAAAAAGTTCAACTTCCTTTCACTCAAACAAAGTACAATTCTAGCAAGCCAACTCTTCCTGTTTAACACTTTCACTGCAGCCCTAAAAGAAGGCCATTTAGGCATGTGCGGAATATATAATTATGATGGTAATTAATTTATATGATTCTTTCTTTGAGTTTAAGGATTCTATTAAGTAGTATTGTCGTTTTGTTGTTGTTTTTTTTTAAAGACGCGCATGTGCGTCTTCCGCACATTTTCATAAATTCCTATCAATATGCGAATGTAGCTCTTGCGCGTCCAATAATTTTTTGCATAATATTACTATTCTAAAAATTAAGCCATGTATGTAATCTAACTTTTTTACTTATACCATGTTTCGGGCGAGGCGAATTATAAATTTACAGGTGTACCAAGAGTAAATAGAAACACATTATCTCTACTAAATACAAAATAACAAAAAAAAAAACGAAATTCTAGCAAATCCATACTAAACGAAGATATTCGTTTCTAAATTAATAATAATTAATACTAAAAAACAAATTGTACATAAAAATCTTATAAAAATTATAATTTTTGGTGATAAACCCTAAAACATTCGCCTGAACATAAGCCTGGATTATCAGGGCATTGTAATGATAAATTGTGTCCTTTCTAATTTTCCATTTTATACACACACGACATTTTTTTCTGAGTGTTTTCCTATTTCACTTGATTCCGCTAAAATATTTATTTATTTATTTTATTTATTTATTTCTTACAGTATCAAATCAAATCCAATATTTATTCATGATAGTGTATACATAAGTACTCTCACATGTCAAAAATCACAATATATATCTTTATTTAAAGTAGATCAAAAACCAATGATGTTACCTTATACAAATATTAATTAATAAGTATAAAACAATATAATAATGTCAGTCATTAAATAGACTAAAAGGAAAAAACTAACATATTAAAATCTTGCTGAAACAAGTCAAAAGGACGAAACAAACATATTAAAAAAATTTAAAACAGTCAAGGGCTCGGTCAAGGGTCAGTTTACAACAGGCTTTGTGCTCCTCTTACATTAAGTGAAATCTGAAAAATCATTCACCAGGAAAGCCTCTATGCTGTAAAAGGCTTTATTCGTTAAATATACTTTTAATTTTTATTTAAAACATATTAAGTCCATCTCTCTAATACTTGGAGGTAGGACATTAAAAAATTTTATGCCATATAGACCGGGCTCCCAGTGGAGTTCCGTACGCAAAATATGCAGACCGCATTCTGACTTCTGATATGTGCTGTACTGATCTTATACTTCGATATGAATGATGTTGCCAGTGAGTGTTGTGGTACGTTCTCTTTCCCCCTCCCTTTCTCCATTACTGTTAACGTTGTTAGCATACTTCGAAAAAGTATTGATCATAATCATGGGAATATTAAAAACGAATGTTTAAGGCTGTATGTATACTTTTTTCGGTTATAAATATAACACACCACAAGTCAGTAGGTACAATACGTTTAATTTTAAATAAAAAATCATAGAAAAAAAATTATAGTTAATTTTAAAAACACTGTTTTATTTTCTTACAAATTTTGAGCCAATGGAAATATTTCAATTTTAATTTATACTACTATAAAGTGAAATTAGCGTTCAAGGGGTCATCTGGTCATCATTTAAAAAAATTTTTTACATACGTCAACTTATTTGAGTTAAATTTCATTCATTTGAACAATACCTTAACACTATTTTAAAACCATTAATTATAAGTATCATTAAAACAGTTAAAAGTACAAATAAAAATATAACAATATATCACTTAAAATTAAGATTTTACATAGAGATAAACATCTACAACACAGAAACTTGTATATAAAACTGTCACTATGTATATAAAACTATCGTTAACTTAAACATAAAAGAATAGAAATGACTGTAGAGAGAACTTGTTTACACTGGGAACGAGATATCCCTGTCTTCCAAAAAGTCATTTATATGATAGTAGGCTTTTCCAATTAGGAACTGGTAAATCAATGCTTTAAATGCTTTAAACTCGAGTCTTCTAATATATAGGGGTATTTTATTTATGAATTTTACCGAAAAGTATTCAGGTCTATTCTGACATCGACGAACTCTTCTAAAAGGCACAGAAAAATCACCCTCTCCGCGCGTGTTTAGGCCATGAATTTCAACGTTAGTTTGGTAGCTGTCTCTGTGCTGATAGATATGCAATAGATTTTGGTATATATATAAACTAGGAAATGTTGGTATTCCAAGTTCAATGAATGCATTTTTGCAATCATCTCTATAGCCCAGAGCAGCAACCACTCTAACAGCCCTACGCTGAAGAGCAAAAACCCTGAAGAGTGTCCCCACGCAATCGCGGCATATGATAAAATTGAATGACACAAAGCAAAATAAGCTGTTTTTAAAATACAAGGTGACACCCTGTTAGACAGGTTACGAAGAACAAAGATAGCTCCATGCATCCTTCCTGCAACCTCGTCAGTATGACGAACCCAGGTCAGCCCCGCATCAATGTGCACACCAAGAAATTTGGAACAATCAACAGTTTCAAATGGAGTCGTACCTATATCGCGTAAAGAAAGAAACATGTAAGTATTGAAAAGAAAATGAATCCATCAGAAATAGGTGCAGAAGTATCAAGAGTCAAATATGTAAAAGAAGCAGGTATTACAATAAGTTGCACAAGTAAAGAGGACATAAAAAACATATCCGAAAATATTAAAAAGAAGTTAAATAAGGAATATGAAGTAAATATTCCACAAAAGAAAAATCCTAGATTTAAGGTAAAAAGCAATAATTGGGAATCCGGGAACACTGATTGAGACTATTATAAAACAGAATATTGGTGCAATACAATTCCTTACCTCAAGATGTGAACGACTCTAAAATTATTTAAACA
Source organism: Pissodes strobi (assembly GCA_016904865.1). Lineage (NCBI taxonomy): Eukaryota > Metazoa > Arthropoda > Insecta > Coleoptera > Curculionidae > Pissodes > Pissodes strobi. The sequence goes on from MU186978.1 coordinate 23,951, forward strand.
AGAATGTGTAAAATATTGCAAAATAACAATTAATGTGTTTATATAATATGTGCAAAATTATTAATAAGTAAGTAAAAAAAATAAAATTTATAACATTGTTACCTTATGCTATTATCAATAAATTAATATTATTATACAGCGGAGCATACAAGAGTTTTTAAAATATTAAGTGCATATGAAGACAAAAAACCCAAACAATTATAGTAGAGGTTGATCATAATGCTGAATGTAGGCTTGCGCCACCTCCGCCACATCACACTTAAACCCAACAATGTGAGTCTTAGTCAAGTTCAAGCAAAGGCAATTAGAGTTAAACCATTCTTTAATAAACCTCAGATCACTCACTATAACTTTCTTTTAGTCCCACCAGATTTCTATTCTGCCACAATATTGAGGTGTCGTCAGCAAAAATGGTAAAGTGTCCCGAGGTTTTAAGGTAGACAGGGTGTCTGATATATAACAGGAACAGGATAGGACCCAAAGCAGAGCCCTGCGGAACTCCACAGTCAACTCCCAAGACAGAAGGCCTTTCTCCCGAGCTTACCACAGTCTGAGAACGCCTCTGAAGATAAGATCTAAACTGATCCACACCCCGGAAGCAGCAGTATTCTGTGATCCACACAATCAAATGCCTTGGACAGATCATAGAACACCGCCGCTCATGTCCCTTTCTGATTCAATCAAAATAAACCCTTTCAAGGATACTGTAAATAGCATTATGGATCCCTTTCGATGTTTGACACCCAAATTGCTTCTCAGTTATTAGGTTGAAGGACTGACGGTAGTTCCAGATTCTTTTCTTTTCAAGTTTCTCTATAATTTTAGATAGAGTTGGGAGTAGAGAGATTGGGCGGTAATTAGATGGGTCCTCCGAGTCGCCACAGTTAAATAGGGAACACCAAGGACGACTTCAGGCAAGTAGGAAACACTCTCCTCGACCAAGACTCACTGACACAAGCAGAGAGAGCATCCAGAGCGCTATCAGGTAGCTGCGAAAGAACTTCGGCAGAGATTTTATCGTCTCCACATGATTTTTTGTTTTTTATCTCAGAAATAACCTCCACAATCTCCTGTCTGTATGTTTCTCCAAATTCAAGTCACAGTGAATTTTTATTGAAGTTAGAAGATATATTAATTGAATATGCCATAAAACCAGAAACTTTATTGATGTTGAATGACCATGTTATAGACCTTAACAAAAACATATTTTATTCAAGAAAATTAAACAACATAATTAAAAGAAATGGACTTTATCAGTTAGTACAACAGAGTACAAAAATTTCACCACAAAGAGCAACAAAAATTGACCTTCTAATTACCACTGACAAATAAATTGAACATCAAGTACTATACACTCCAAAAATAGCAGATCATTCCATACTAACAATTGACATACCTGAGGTTTTATCACGTAAAAATAATCTCATACCGATATACTAAAAATTTTAATGAATTGCAGTTTTAAATAGACTTGATTGATTACAGTTGACCCAAAGGCTCACAGGACCTTGATGTTATCCAATTTTTTGGTAAATATATTGACAGTGAAAATTGATGAGTATGCACCTATAGTGGTGAAAGAAATAGGCTGTATGGGAAACAAGAAATGGTGGACACCTGAATTGGATGAAATTGTAAAAGAAAGAGACAAAAATATAAAAGAGCAATAATTACAAAGGCGGAGAACGACTGGCAAATATACCAACAACAAAGAAATCTATCAGTAAAAAGAAATAAGGGAACAAATGAAAAGTTACTACAAAGAAAGAATTGATGAAGCTAGGGGAAATTCTAAAGAAATGTGAAAAAACCTAAAGGGTATAATTAAATCTGATAGAAAATGTAATAGTAAATTGGTATAATGTTTGGTGGACAACTTAAAACAAATGGCTTATGAATTGCTAACAGATTTAATGATTTCTACATAGATAGTGTAAAAAGCTCTCTGTCCAGTGGCATGTGATACAATGCTCAACAATATTGTCAACTAACATAAAATCATACAGTGGAAAGTTTGAACTTAACCTTGAATCGCAATTATAAATTGTTGTTAATTAAAGTATAAACTGTTATGATTAACCTTGCTGACAATTCAAAACAATACTCGAATTAGAGGTCAAAGTTTGATATAAAAAGCTGGGCAGCAGCCCATACCGGCAGACTTTGATCTCCAGTGCGAACTACCGAAAGGGAAAAGCCCCTCTGGCAGATCAAAGCTCTCATTTTAAAAAAGACCTATCAGTGCGAACTACCGAAAGGGAAAAGCCCCTCTGATCAGGCACGCCTTAAAAGTGAATCAGTGAAAATTAATAACGCCATAAGGCAAAGTGATATTTAAATTAACTACATATAAAAAGTAAACTACGTAACTAAATATTCAGCCAGACCAAACAATCTATTCGCCCGTCAGTCTAATTGTAACAGCCCTTCAGGCTAGCTCTATTTTGGTAATACTTACAACCTTCTATACTCAACCTGAAGTTAATAAACCAAGCCTTTTTTACACCGAGTGTTTCTATCCATCTCTCCCAACTACCTATATCTGAGCTCCGTCTTCTGAAAGAGCACAGCGCAACTACTGCAACGAAGTCAGGTCCATAGGCAACAAGCGGTAGGAGCGTATATGTGACAATATAATGACTCCTTCAAAAAAAAATTACTGAATTTAAGCAATTACAGCTGTTAGAACTTAGAAAAATAGTAAAAGATTTAAAAAATAAGAAAAGTAACACTGAGGGAATAACCACAACAATCTTGAAACTGGCATTTGAGGTCATTGATAACCGATTCCTGGAAGTGATAAACCAAAGTATAGGCACTGGGTTATTCCCTAAAGAATGGAAAATATCAACCATTATTCCAATAGAAAAAGTTAGTGGCACTAATAAGTGTGAAGAATATAAACCAATAAATATGGTGGCAACATATGAAAAGCTTTTAGAAACTGTAGTCAATAATCAAGATCGTGAACATGTGCAGGAAAACAGGCTTATTACAAACCTTGAAGCAGGATTGTTAGTCAAACGTTCATGTGAAAGTGCTTTATAGACATTGATTTTTAATTGGAAAATTGCATTGGACAACAAAAATTAGTAGGGGCAGTTTTTTAGACTTTCGTAGAGCTTTTGAAACAATAATTAACAGACAGTTATTAATCAAAAAGCTGCACAAGTATGGATTTCGAGGAAATGTGCTAAATTGGTTCACAGTACTTATAAACCAGAACTCAAAGAACAAAATACTTAGATATATTTTCATCAGTTAAAGTAAATGACCATGGTGTTCCACAGGGTACAGTGTTAGGCCCAGAATCGTTTGTGCTCCATATTAATGACAGTGTTAATGTAGTTAAAGGGTGTGAAATACGACTGTTTGCAGACGACACTATACTCTTTGCATAGAGTGATACAATAGAGGACATAGTGAGCTTGATAAATGAGGATTTGGATGGGACATATGCAGCCTTGGTAAACCTGACGTTTGCCTCTCAGTATATCCTGAATAGCCTGATATTGATTAAAGGGGGTAATGCCTCTCCCAGGACCCGTACATACTAGCAGTACAATACACATAACCAAATTTGGTTGCTCCTTACTGGAGACTTGAAAGGTGTTAGATTGGCCTAGGGTACTGGGTATTTAAATGTTGTATTGTTTTATCCCAAAATTTAAAAGATTTACCACCCAATATTTTTAGCCTTAAGATAAGGAATTTTCTTTTAGACAATGCGTTTAATTCCTTTAATGAATGCATTAGTTATAAGTTTTAATTACCATAGTATTATTCTGTGTTGTAATATCTATAAGGTATTTTAATGTAGCATTATTTTACCCTATTTTTCTAGTGACGCGTGTAAGTGCTGTTTGCGATATTGACATGAATACTTGAGTATTGAACATATTATAGTTTGTATGAGCTTTAATCGAATATGGAGGTGAATGAAACATTTCTTAACTTTTTTTAGAATTATTGCAGATGTTTATTTGTGTTTCGGAATGTCTCATTGTAAATTTTTATTGTTTTAAACTCCATGATGCATTTAACTAGTTTAGCTCAAGATATATATGTTCTTAAAATCATATTATAGGTCCTATCTATTAATAATAATAATAATAATAATAATAATAAATCTCCTTTATTTATAATAGTGTTACGTTTTTCCCGTGGGTTCTTAACAGAATTACAACTTTGCTATTTTCAACTAATACTCTCTTTATTCACTACCACTGTATACAATTTAACTCACTAAACTAGTCTTATAACTTTACCACTAATATCTATTCAACACTCAATAATTAACTGAACTGAACTGACTGACATTCGCCTTAGGTCTGCTTATATATAATCTCAAATCTATCACGAATATTCGGGAAATATTCCGAAGCCACTCTATATGATCTCGACGAGGCCATCGAGATAATTCCAGTCCAGCGATCCTGAAACTTCGCGACCGGCCGGGCGATGAGTCATACAGACAAAGAAGCGAGGGGCACGGCGCGGCGGCGGCGGCTAGTTCTATAGGGTAGCACAAGAATGTTCGGATGGCTGTTAGTCGTGACATTGCCTCCCTCTTAAACCTGATCGTCCCGATCAGATACTGCATGTCCGTGGTATGCTTTCAGTCTGTCGAGGTGAACAACTTTCAGTTTGCTTCTGGGACTACGCTGAATTCTATACACAACGTCATTAATTATTTTGATGACTGTATAGGGTCCTTCCCATACTGGCGTTATCTTGGGAGATCTTCCTTTCTTCCTTTGTGGATTATATAACCAGACTTTATCGTTCATCTGAAATCCCATAGAATTAGCTTTGAGATCATATCGTGTCTTCATTCGGTCACTGGCTTTCTCCGTGTTTTCTCTGGCTAATTCATGGATGTATAGTAACTTTTCCTTAAGGGAGTCTGCGTAGTCTTGAATTTCCATATCCTGGTTGTCTGGCGTTCCGAATAATAGGTCGCAGGGTAAGCGGAGTTCTCTTCCAAATAAAACCATGGCTGGTGTTAGTCCTGTTGTGTCATGGACTGCTGATCGATAGCCCATTAAAAATAGTGGTATGTGTTGGTCCCAATCCTTCTGATGCTCATCTACGACCTTTGACAAATGTTCTTCAATGGTCTTGTTAAACCTTTCAACCATGCCGTCTGATTGTGGATGTAAGGCGGTAGTCCGTGTTTTATGGATGTTGAGTAAATCACAGACTTTCTGGAAAACCTTGGATTCGAAGTTGCGTCCTTGATCTGAGTGCAGCTCTAACGGAACACCAAATCTGCTGAATAGGTTATTCACAAGGACCTCTGCTATGGTAACAGCTTCTTGATTGGGGATTGCAAAGACTTCAGGCCATTTACTGAAGTAGTCAATTGCCACTAAAATGTACTTGTTACCATTATTTGTTTCTGGAAAAGGGCCAACTACGTCAATGGCGATGCGTTCAAACGGTAGGCCCACATTATACTGTTTCATTTTGCCCCTAGATCTTGTTTTGGGTCCTTGGCTTGCGGCACAGGTTGAGCACTGCCGACACCACGATTTCACATCTTGGCAGTAGTTGACCCAGTAAAATCTGTCGCGAATCTTGTCAATCGTTTTGTTCACTCCGAGATGAGCACCAGACTTTCCATTATGAACTTCTTCCAGAACTTCCGATATCTTCCTCCTTGGTACCACTAACTGTGTCTTCACTACTTTTCCATCGGCGCTTTCCCAGGCTCGTTTAAGAAGTCCATTTTCCACCACCAGGGAGTCCCACTGAGCCCACAGAGTTTTAAAAGCAAGTCCTCTAGTTGATATCTCGCTCCAGCTTGGTCTTGGTTGATGTTCTTCTTTAGCTGTTAGCAATAGTGCTATTTCACTATCTTCAAGCTGATCCTTTTTAAGTTGCTCTGTGGTCCACTGCTGATCAACCTCAAATTTCGTTTGCCTAATCCGAGTAATTTCTTCTCGTTGATCTACTCTTTGGCAATGCTTACAATTATCCGCGCATGGTCTTCTGGATAAAGCATCTGCATTATTATGCAATCTCCCTGCTCTGTGCTTAACCTTAAAATTATATTGTTGTAACTTTTCAAGCCACCTGGCTACCTGTCCTTCAGGCTGTTTCATATCCAAAAGCCATTTAAGTGCTGCATGATCAGTCCTTATCAGAAATTCTTGCCCGTACAGATATTGATGGAAATGCTCAACAGACCGTACTATTGCCAAAAGCTCTTTTCGGGTTACACAGTAGTTACGTTCAGGTTTCGAAAGTGTTCGACTGTAGTACTCGATAACTCGTTCTTCTCCTGCTTGTACTTGCGATAGAACTGCTCCGATGCCGGTGTTGCTGGCGTCTGTGTCCAATACAAATTTACCCTTTTGTTCCGGATATCCCAATATTGGACTAGAACATAGAGCCGCTTTTAATTTCCTGAACGCAGAATCGCAGTTATGATCCCAGTTATAATTAGCTCGTTCTTCAGTGAGCTTATGTAGAGGTGCCGCTATATTTGCAAATCCTTCAACAAATCTTCTATAGTAAGTACATAGTCCAAGGAAGCTCCGCAGTTCATGTTTGTCGCGAGGACGAGGCCAGTCCTTGATTGCTGTAATCTTCCGTTGGTCGGTTTGGATTCCTTCTGATGACACAACATGCCCGAGAAATTCAACTTTTTGTTGAAAAAGAAAACATTTCTTTGGATTCAGTAAGAGATGAGCATTCTTGATTCTAGTAAAAACTTCATGCAAGTTTTGTAGGTGCTCTTCGAAAGTTTTTCCCATTACCATTATATCATCAAGATAGACCAGGCACGTCTTCCAAGTGAGGCCTCGTAGAACAACCTCCATAAGACGCTCAAAGGTAGCAGGGGCATTGTATAGTCCGAAGGGCATAACTTTAAACTGATATAAACCACTTCCGGTAGAAAAGGCAGTCTTTTCCTTATCTTGTTCGTCGATGCCTACTTGCCAGTAGCCGCTCTTTAAATCGAGTGTTGAGAACCAATGAGAACCTGCTAGTGTCGTCAACGTGTCATCAATCCTGGGAAGTGGATAGCTGTCTTTCTTGGTGACGTCATTGAGCTTTCTATAGTCCACGCAGAATCTGGTAGTCCCATCCTTCTTGGTGACTAAGACAACAGGAGATGACCATGGGCTCGATGATTCCTCAATAATTCCATCGTCAAGCATCTTGTTGACTAATGTGGTAACCTCTTGCTGCTTCGTCACTGGTAGCCTCCGAGGATGCTGTCGTATGGGGTGAGCACTTCCAGTGTTGATTTTATGTTTTATGATGTTCGTTCTTCCAGTATTACAATTTTTCCTTTCAAAGGCTGTGCTCTGCTCTTTGATAAATTGTGTAGCTCTCTTCAGTTCTTCGGAAGACAGATGTTGCCACGACTTATGGAAATGTTCTAGGACTTCCTTAGGTGATGTTGAGGGTGTTACTTCTGACTGCGTTTCGCAACTGGTTACCCATTGCACCGGCTCGCAAGTGGCTATTACATCTCCTTTATTGATTTTGATGGAATTGGATGAAATATTTGCTATCCTTATCGGTATTTCGCCGTCGGTTTTGACTAGTGCTTTGCCTACGAGGTGTTTGCAAGGCAAATCGTGGTGTTGGATAAGTCCGATGCAACCTCCAAAATCCTTCTCCAATTTCCCAAAAATTATCTGCTCGGTATTTCCGCTTATTCTGACAGTACATGCCGCCACTACTTTAGTCGGTGTGCCATCGTCTGTTTTGTTAAGGATGAACTCTTCGGTGCCAAACTTCAGAAGATTAAGCTTGTTGTCAAAAGAGAATCCATGTTGACCGATGAGATCCATCCCCAAAATAAATTCGTCTTCGATGTCGGCGACTAACACTGTGTGGTGTAATTTAATTCGTCCAAGTTGAAGTTTGATATCCATTTCCCCAAGTACTTCAGCTGTCTCACCGGTAACTGTACGTAAAACTACATTCTTTGATATGGGTAGAACTTCTACTCTATTTACTCTGTTACTCTGGACCTTATCAAAGATACCGCCGCACCAGTGTCAACAGTAATTGTTATGGCTCTTCCGTTGATCTTTCCTGTAATTGTTAGACTGTCGGCGGCTTTTCCTAGGCTTTTTATGGAGACGATCCTGGGGGCTTTATCTTCTTTAGCCAACACCCGCCCCGCAATGTTGACTAATTGAAGTTTTCCTGATTTGACTTGGGGGCCCTAGCGTCTCAGGATGGAGATCTAGACCGTTGTTGTACTCGGCAGTCTCTTTTGAAATGTCCAGTCCTGCCACATCTATAGCACTGATTTGATGTATTTCGGTTATGTGGCCTATCTTCCATTGGCTCCCGGAATCTCGCCGTGGCCTGAAGAACTTCCGTTAATTTCTTCAAAATTTCACCCATCTCATTTAATTCACAGCTGTTTGTCGCCTTTTCTTCCTGGATGGATACGGCCCTGATTTTTGGCTTGGAGATGTTACAGGCCGCCTCGATTTCTAGGGCTCGACCCAAAGCTTCACTGCTGTTATCAAATTTGGCTAGGCGTAGCATTTTCTGAGTTTCTGGATCTCTGATACCATCCACGAAATATTGGGCAGCAAGTTCCTCTTGAAATTCCTCTGTCGCTCCCGGGTAGGCCAATTGAATGAGACGTCTAATGTCTGCCTCAAATTCTTGCAGGTTTTCACCAGGCTTCTGATGCCGAGACTTTACTTGTGCCTGATACAGTTGTCTTCGGTGTTGGTCTCCAAATCGTCTCTCCAGGACAGCTACAAGGATGTCATATTTCCCTTGTTGGCTGATGGGAATAGTCTGCAGTAGTTCCAGGGCAGATCCACGAAGCGCTACCACTAGTGATGTAGCCATTTCTTCATTATTCCAACCGTTGGCAACAGCAGCGGCTTCAAATTGTCTTTTGTACATTGTCCAGGATGTTTGACCGTCGTACGTTGGAGGTTTGATGTTTTGTCCTGAGGTGAATGCCCTCTCGGGGGGGTGCTTGATGTTTTAGTCTGGTAAATTCTGCTTGTAGATTCTTCACTTCTTTCTGTACGTCTCCTACTTCTTTTTGTACATTTCCAACTTCTTTTTGTACATTTCCAACTTCTTTTTGAATATTGTTTACTTCTTTTTCAAATTTCTCATTTTGTCCGTCCAATATTTTCTGTAATTTTCCTTGCTCGCCTACAATTACATCCAGCATCCATTTCTGAAGCTGGTCCTGCTCTGCTTGCCTTTTCTCTTCCTGGTCTTGCAAAATTTTCTGAAGCCGGTCCTGTTCAGCTTGCCTTCTACGTTCATCCTCCTCCCGTTCAGCTTGCCTTTTATTTTCTTGGTCTTGTAAAATTTTCTGTAGCCGGTCCTGTTCTGCTTGCCTTTTACGTTCATCCTCTTCCCGATGCGCTTGCCTTCTACGTTCATCCTCTTCCCGATCTGCTTGCTTTTTATCTTCTTGATCTTGAAAAATTTTCTGAAGCCGGTCCTGTTCTATCTGCTTTTTACGTTCTTCCTCTTCCCGATCCGCTCGCCTCTCAGCATTTAAATTATCCATAAAATCGGCCAACATTTTATTTATTTGCTCCATTTCCGCCGTTTGTTGCCTTGTATTGACCATAGAATGTTATAAAATTTTACCAGAATCCACCAATCAAACGGTCTCGTTGACGTACTTGTACTTCTTTCCTCGAAAAATACTTCGCAAGTCCGGTCCCTTCACAATCCCACTTCTGACACCAAATGTTACGTTTTTCCCGTGGGTTCTTAACAGAATTACAACTTTGCTATTTTCAACTAATACTCTCTTTATTCACTACCACTGTATACAATTTAACTCACTAAACTAGTCTTATAACTTTACCACTAATATCTATTCAACACTCAATGAATAACTGAACTGAACTGACTGACATTCGCCTTAGGTCTGCTTATATATAATCTCAAATCTATCACGAATATTCGGGAAATATTCCGAAGCCACTCTATATGATCTCGACGAGGCCATCGAGATAATTCCAGTCCAGCGATCCTGAAACTTCGCGACCGGCCGGGCGATGAGTCATACAGACAAAGAAGCGAGGGGCACGGCGCGGCGGCGGCGGCTAGTTCTATAGGGTAGCACAAGAATGTTCGGATGGTTGTTAGTCGTGACAATAGTAAAGTAAATAGCGTCATAAATCGGGTTAAAATTGGAACATCAATTATTTAAAATGGTGTTACATATGAAATTAAAAATACAAATAAACTATACACTAAAAATGCGTTAACTATACACTAAATACATCAATTACACTTATGTACAGTACACTTACAAGTCGTCCTCCTGTGAAAAATTATGGTCCAAGAACTCCGAGACACAATATGGTTCCATCTTAATCAATAAGAGTTTTATTTTATTTTTAAATTCATTACCATTATGCAAAGCTTTAAATCTTTCAGGAAGTTTGTTGTTGTTGTAAAATTGGATACTTTGTAAATGCAACTTTTGGTGGACTATTCTAGTTCAGTGTTTTCAAAGAAATTCTTGTTCTTGTACAATACAATAAGCACTCATAAATATAAAGTCCGAATACAGTCAATATTATATTATGATATAACTATCAACGAAACGTTTAAGGGTATGTTAAAATACCCTGCCGGTTTCAACTAAGTAGGCAAAAGATATAATTAATGGCATTTTTCTTTTCCAAGACACTTAAGATGTGTTAAGTAATTAGGTATTTTGATATTTCAAAGATTGAATCGTACATATACTAAAAAGGCTTGAAGCAAATATAAAGAAACTATATGTTTTTTAAAACAAAACAATAATGTGAATCGTTCTATTGAAAATAATAGGGGGTGTTCCATTTAAAATAACAAAGTTGATTATTTGTTAACTTGCCGACTTTCATTTGCTTTTTTCGACAGATTCTCGCGGTTTAGAAAAAAGCAAATTTTTTTTATTCAAAGCTATTTTCTATCTAAAAACTAAAAACTGTCAATACTGATTCCTATAAAATATGATATCGCATAAAATTGTTAAAGAGCTCACAAGGGTTCAAGATACAGGGCATTGTAGGCGCAGTAAAGACGTTAATTAATTATTAACCATTATAATGTAACATTTGCAATTGTTTACTGTTGAACGATGAATATTCTCTTATTTGAACTATCTTAGTTAGTTATCTTAGTTTAGTTGCATAATATCCTTTCATAGAAGAGCTATGGCGGAAAATATCAAATTTCATATGTGTTGGAACTTTCACTACAAATTTCATAGGGCTTAAAATCTCATTCTAAGCTATATATTTGGAAGTTAAGTGAAAAATACTATTTTTTTTTATTTACAGAGTTCCACCATTGGGCTTGTTACTCTTGGTGAAATGAAGGCTAAACAGGAAAATATTGTGAAAGAAAGAGAGAAAAAACTTGCCCAGAAACAAGCAGAAAAAGAAAGGGAAAGATTGAGACAAATGGAGGCAAAGCAAGCTGAAAAGAATAAACAAAAGAAACAGGTTAGTGGTATATGAATAATAGAAGTGTTGAACATCTGCCGGATTTTTCTCGTGTGATGATATTTTTCTCAATCTCTGGGTCTAAGTTTGCGGCTTTTATTTTGGTTTTAGTGGTCTTTTCCAGGTAGGTAGTTGGATCCCTGTTGGAATTTTTATATGTTTTATCCTTAAGGATATCCTCCATTTGCTTCATGTAGTCATCGGTGTTCATCACGACTGTTGCGTTTCCTTTGTCTGCTGGGAGTATAGTTATTTTCTTGTTCTTAAGAGTTTTTAGGGCATAGATTTCCGGAGGTTTTAAATTTGGTAGTGGTGGTCGGCTTGTTTTTAGTACACGGGGCCACTTCTTGTCTCACTTGCTCAGCTTCCTCTTCTGGTTTCTTGTCTAATGTTGCTTCTACGTTGGAAATGATATCTTCTATCGGTACCCTTTTAGGAGCTGGTGCAAAATTGAAACCTTTACTGAGTGTCTTATTTTCAGATTCGGTAAGTTGGTGATGCGAGATGTTGTAGACTACTTTGTTGGTACTTATCCAATGTTTCTTCCGTGTGCTCTGTTGTACATTTTTGCAGGTTTTCGAACTTCTCCTTGAGCTTCTCTGTATACAAGCTACACATATACCTAAGTAACAAAATTCATCCACTACTGTGATACAGATAGAGTATCGTTCTGGCGCACGGAATCTGACACCAGTTTTAAAACCAAAACCAAAAAAAATTTAATTGCTGAATCCTCACCCAATTGTAAGACGAAAATATAGTATAAAATTTTTTCGAATGTAGCTTCGTTTTCAAAATACAAAGCGTTAAAAAAGTTGTTTTTTCGTGTTTTCTTTTTATAAATAGTTAATGAAGAAACGACATTCGAATATAATAAAACAGATTCTTTTGTTAAAAAGCAATGTCTAAAAGTTGTGGATAATCTCTATAATCTTATTTATGGACCTCTTCGTATAAGCATTCTAAAGTAAATCCATCATGATATTGCTATGGATCACCTGAGCAAGACACCCCCTTTCTCTTAACGATATTTTATTTAAAAAGAACTTCCGAAAATATCAAACAAATAGCTAATCACTTAACAAAAACAAAACCCGATTCATCTAAGCAAGAGAAAGAATGTATCTGCCAGATACCATGTTTGAGTCAAGCAACACAATATTAAATGGTCAGAGGCGTGGGTAGTCCACAAGAAATCTCATTGGATAATAGGCAAGTATTTCTTTTAATTTAAGTTTAGTTCTATTTTTTTTATGATTGCTGTTAAAATGCCTTCTTTTTGAGATTGAGAATGTATATGTTCATCTGAGATTGAGACAGTGAAAATTAGAAAGACCACACTTCTTAAGAGACCAAAGCAAACAACGCCTTGATTTTGTCCCCCACTTGATCGAAACGTGTTTTACTAAGTTAAAAAAAAACATACGAAATGTCAGGTAAGGTTCTAATCTGGCAGGCTATTTTATTGCACCTCTTCTACCAATCATCTGTCTGAGAATCATTTGGCCAAGTTCTCACAGGCAAAAAAGAAAATGTGGTGATGTGCCCTATCATTTGAAAATAGATAATTTTTCTTGGCAAATGGCATTTTTCTTCAACCAGATGGTTTTTCACACTTTTTGCAATCGATTAATCACATTGAAAGGGTGGCAGTATAGTGCTTCATTGATTTTTTTCTATGAAAAGCAACCATGTTATGTAATTACGTAAAATTTCCAAAATGGGTTTAATAGGAACTTTAGTTTCAATATTTTTGCAGTAAAAATTGTAAGTATTCCTATGCCATGTGACGAGTGTCAAAAGTGTAAGTAATTTGTTAGTTAGCAGGGGAGGTAAGAAGGGTAATTAAATAATTAAAATTTTTTATTGATATATTTATCTCAGAATGTTAAAGGATAAAAGAATAAACCATACATTAAACTTAGTAACTATTTTTCGACTAAGAATCCTCAAAAACCTCAAGTTTTTACTTATTCTTTATCATTTTTGAATTACATAGAACCAGACAATTTTAGGTAAGTTTCGTCTAGAGCACTGTACAAATTGATCATTTTCGAGAGAAAGGCGGGAAAAGGGATGAAACTTATCTATAATGAGCGATGGATATGAATGAAATTAAAGCATATTCGTCAAAAAGCGTCCGTCAGAAACAAAAATGCCCGTGTTTCGCGAATTTTGGATACTTCAACCCATTGTATAGGTGGATGGATCATTTTCAAATTAACAACCGACCATAATGTATATGTTTCTTTGTGTAACCACAAATAAGTATCTAATAATAGCAGATATTGCATTAATAAGAAACAAAAAGTGTTTGGTTGTATTATGTGAAACATTTTAATAA